>JAQFVV010014431.1:0-36917 GCA_028023455.1 Epiperipatus broadwayi
ATAATGAGATTTATTTAATAACAATAATAATCATTAAGCATCACATGATCAATGCTCATCTCTTATACTAGTACATAATTGTTTATAAACAAGGCAAAAACTCTCCAATATAGTAGTGCCACCCTGTGCCAAGCAGAGTAGTCAATGGAAGCCAAACTAGTCTGGGGATGTCGGATGAGTAGGTATTAGATAGGGATTTTATGCACAAGCCTTCTGGCATCCATTGATTACTCTGGTTGGCATGGAGGATTTTGCCTTGTTTTATTAACAATAATAATGTGGTAAAAAAACATAAAAAAGTAATAGTCTATTAATATTCATACGTTATATATTTTCCTTGGGTGAAAATAATCCCTACTTTCACACTAGAGAAGTATTTGTGGCACAATCAATTGTAGAAACTTGAAACACAAATGAGCATATGTAACTTCATATTCTATAAATTTAACACAGGAAGTGATCATCGATTAGTAAGATGAAGTTGGGTGTTAATGTAAAACTAGAGAGACAAAAATTATTAAAAAAAACAATATTTACAGTTGATATTCCTAATCTTCAGAAACATTCTAATGAATTTAAAATTAGAACTTACAAATAGGTTTCAAGTATTAGGAGATTTTGAACATGATACAGATTTAAATGTGAAATTAATATGAAAATAACTAATACACTTTTAAAAACTGCAACAAACATAGCTGGTAGAAAAAGCAGTCAATTGACTAATAAAATTTCTATTGAAACTGTAGAGAATTTATGAAGAAAAGAAGGAATATGAAGATATACAAAAATGATGGGTTAAAAAGAATTGAATATCTGGAATTTTGTAAAATGGTACGGAAAAGAGTTGAAAATGATATAAGAAAGTATAACTGTGAAATAGCAATGAAAGCTGTAGAAGAAGATAAAAGTCTCAAAAATGTTAAACAACATTTTGGTGAGTAGTAGAGAGAATTTATATCTCTGCAATAAGAAAAAAGATGGAATTATTGCTAAAAAGAGAGATGACATCATGAAATTGGTAGAAGATTTTTATCAAGAATTATATAGTAATAAAGAACAAGTACCTCCTATATCTATTACATCTTCCAAATTGCCCAGAATTTTAAATGAAGAAGTGAGACATGCAATTAAGTATATGAAGAAAGGGAAGGCTCCAGGAAATGATGGAATTATAATTGATATATTAAAAGAAGCAGGGTGAAGAAATAGAAACAATTTTAGCAAAGTTATATACCAAGTGTCTAAATGATAAAGATGTACTGGAAGATTGGAAGAATGCAGTAATAATATTAATATTTAAAAAAGGTGATAAAGAGAGATATTAGAAATTACAGACCTATCAGCCTTTTATCAGTTTTATATAAAATTTTTACCAAGATAATTACAACTCAGTCTACAGAGAACTTTTGGATTTCCACCAACCAGGAGAGAACAAGCTGGATTTAAAAGTGGTTTTAGTACAATAGATCATATCCAGGTATTGAGAGGAAGTCATAGAAAGGACAAATGAATATGAGTTGTCATTATGTTTTGGATTTGTAGATTATGAAAAGGCATTCGATTCTATACACATTTCTTCAGTGATTAAAGCATTGGATCATCAAGGTATAGATCCAGGATATTGTCATATTTTAAGGAATATTTATAAAAATGCAACAGCAACAATTAGATTACATAATGATACTGGAAAAATCAACATTGAGAAAGGTGTAAGACAAGGTGACTCCATATCTCCAAAACTCTTTACAGCAGTGCTGCAAGAAGTATTTTGTGGATTAAAATGGGAAACTAAAGGGAGTGAAAGTAAATGGAGAGTATTTAAGTCATTTAGATTTCGCAGATGATGTAGTTGTTTTTGCAAATAATGCTGCAGAGCTGCAGGAAATGTTGCAGGAGTTAGCAGATAAGAAAGTAGAGAGAAGTAGGACTAAAGATAAATGTTAAAAAGACTAAAGTAATGTTTAATTGATTTGCTCAAAATATGAAAATAAAGATTGATTATGAAGAATTAGAAGAAGTTAACAGTTACAAATACCTTGGTCAGATTATTAATACAGATGGAAACATAATGGAGGAAATTAATCATAGAATTAAACCTGTTTGGAGTGCTTTTGGTAGAAATAACTTGATACTAAAAGGAAATATGCCTATGTGTTTGAAAAGGAAGGTTTTTAATAAATGTGTTTTACCAGTTCTTACTTATGGATCTGAGACTTGGACACTTAATAGAAGAGCAATACAGAGACTTCAGACCACTCAAAGGAGTATGGAGAGATGTATGTTGGGAGTAACAAGAAGAGATCGAAAACGCAATGTATGGGTAAGACAACAAACAGGTGTTACTGACCTTATTGAAAAAATTAAAAGATTAAAATGGAGTTGGGCTGGACATATTGCTAGAAGAAATGATAATAGCTCTTCAATTGAAATTTTAAACTGGATTCCAAGAGATTGTAAAAGACCCAGAAAGAGACCACGTGAGATGGATGGATGAAATAAGAAAATGTGCAGGGGTGTTGTGGAGAAGAGAAGCTAAAGATCGGAGAAGATGGATTAAACTTGGAGAGACCTTCATCCTGCAGTGGATTGATAATGGTTGATGATGATGATGATGATAGAATAAATTATTAAAGTTCGCAATATCAGCGCTTACATTAGCACACTATTTATATGTTACATATTAGCCAGCTCCTTTTTGACTTTCTCTTGTGGTTTAGGTTAAACTTCAGTTAATTATTCTTCACTGGTAATAATCTTTTCAATACATAAATAAGTAAGTGCTTCTTGCTTGCTTACTATTACATTTTAAACTTGATCACTGGTAGTCGATGTATTAGTCTTTCAGTGACCATTTTTTACTGCTGATTTATTATCACTTCAAATCAACACTAACTTTAATAATCCAGTCTAACCATTGTAGCTGCTTCCTCCCTCTTCTCCATTTACACGAGGGGTAAATATATATAATCAAATTTGTATGAAACTAGCTTTATTTGCATACAAATTCACTCCCCTCCTCCCTACTCTAGAAATAATGACTTAATTTATCATTATATCTTTAAATTTGTCGAGTGGTTTATTTTTAAGTTTGTGTGGAGTTCAGGGAATAGCTTTCTTCTCTTCTGCTTTTGAAGTAGTTCTGCCTTCATTTTCCTCCCATACAAATACTTGTTTTTATCATCAATTAATTTAACTTGGTCTGAATCAGTAATTAAATCCTCCAATAAAAAAATTCTCTTTCTCTAATTTTTCTTCTAAGGATTTATTTAGTTGAACATGATGGTAAAGGGTATTTAACATGTTTTTTCAGCTCCCACCCATTTTGTAGTTTTACTATTCTTGTATTTTTCAATATTACTTTCACTATTTTGCCTGGTGTCAATTTACAATTAAGTAAGTCACAGATCCATATTTTTCTCCTACTAGGGACTTGTCCCAATTTTGAACTTTATCACTTTTACAAGTATGTGATACTAGCTTTGTTAATTGAGTCTGAGGACTCCTAGATTTTTTCTATACCTAATTTTCTACAGCTGCACTATCAGTATTTAAAGTTCTAGAGTTTTATAAGTTATTATTCACATTTACATGAATATCCAATGGTCAGAACCAATTTCTTCCTAACAATGGACTGCAATTTTTATTTACTATGTAAAGTGTCAGCCATTTCATATTAGAAATTAATTTTACAGGCACTAGCACTTTTACTTGAATATCAATTTTATTGTCATTTATGTCTATAGCTGTCACATTTGTATCTTGAAATGTTATTTTCCTTTTACATTTTCCACTAATTTTAATCCATTCTCTGTGAGATATTGACAGACTGTCTCCGCTGTCACTTCTATTTTTTTAATTTTGACTGCAAATATCTGTGTCTAAAAATATGTGATCCATTTCTCTGTCATTCAACTTCTTTATACTAAAATTCTCATAATTTAATCTTCCTTCAGATTTATAGTCCACTTTTACAAAATTGTATAGTTCTGCTCTTTCTAAAATGACAGAACCACTGCTAAATGACCTTTTTGACAGTTTCTACAATTTTAATTTCTGTGTTAAAGTGTAAAATGTCCAGGTTTATCAGAATAATAGCACTTTTGCTCTTTTCAATCACTAGAGGGATCTGTAATAAGTTTTGCTACATTTTGTTTCATTAGTAAAGCTTTCCTCAACTGTTGTGACTATAAACTCCAATTCATTAGTTTATAGAACTTCTTGTGTGACACATTTCTTCACAGCTCTTTTATAACTTAGGTCAGGATTGCTCAGCAATACTTTCCAGAAAGTTTCATCCTCTACGCCTATATAGGGATTGTTCCAATAATACATCATTTATTTCCAGACTAAAATCACAATATTTGCTCAGCTTCCTTAAAAGATAAATCATATTCCATGTATTTTTCTTGTGGTACTTGTTTTCAGTTCCTTAATCTCAGCCACACTACCCATTTCAATGCTTTTGGAGTATCCATATATGGAAGTTCCTCCAGATTTTGGGATTAGTAAGTCTATTTGCAAGCTGTATAATGTCTTAACCTGAAAAATAGAGAAGGCTCAACATTTTGAGATGCTCATCTTCCCCTTTATTTATAAACATATAATACTCCACATTCCACATAATTTTTCCATGAGACCATGTTGGTTATATTGAACTCACTGATTGCAAAACTTAATGCCACCATATTTTATAATTCACAGTAGGAGTTATCCTATCTTGAATCCTGTAGAAATTCTGTTGCCAATGCCAACTTCTGTGTCCTGAAAATCTCTAAAGACCAGTCAATGAGATAAATAAGGAACCAATAGACTTCAAAATGTACATATAATAATATTTAAATTTAATAACAATAATAATGTGATAAAAGCAACTTAAAAAGATAATAGTCCATTAATATTCAAATGCTATTCATTTTCCTCAGGTGAAAATAGTCTTCTTTCACACCAGAGAGTAGTCCAGTTATTTGTGCTTTCAAATCAATTCTCTCTTGAAACACAAATGAGCATATATAACATCACATATAAAATAAACTATTAAAGTTCACAATATTAGTGCTTACATCGGCACACCCAATTTATATATTGTATATTACCCATCTTCATTTCCAACTTATCTCTTGCAGTTTGGTTAAGCTTCAGTTAATTTCTCTTTGCTGGTAATAACCTTTTTAATACACAATCAATTAACTGCTTCTTGATTGCCACTACTTTATTTTAGACTTAATCACTGATAGTGGATGTACTAGTCTATCATTGACTATTCTTGATTGCTGATCTGTTATTATTTGAAATCAACACTAATTTTAATAATCTAGTCTAACTATTTTAGCTGCTTCCTCCTTTTTCATTCAATGGGGGAAGAGGTATATGTGATCTAATTTGTATGCAACTATCTTTATTTGCATACAAATTCTATTCTAATTTAATCTATAATTTTGGGACAATCTCTCAAGTAAATTTCTAGAGTAATTTTCTCCAATAAAGGAAATGTTATTAAAATAAAGAAATCTGTGCATATTTACAAAAATAATCTTTTGTTTACAGATATGATTTTATACATGCTGACATTTCACTATGTTCCAAAGTGATGACAATCACTTTTTTAATCTAACATGATTGGATATATATATTAAATATTTTCCTGAGTATGTAGATTTTTCATAAACTATTGTTTTGATTTCTCAGAAGGAATCTCATCATAACAACATTTAAGAATGACAATTTTTATTCTTATTCTAATTCTATTATGAATTTAGTTGAAGGGTATAAGTTATTGGTGTATATTCAGATTGTTTGTAATAGTGCTTTATCATATGGTCACACAACTAATGTGTCATAAATATGGTGAAGCCACAACTTAGATGGAGATTAAGATTTTTCATTGTGTCTGAAGTTTCATGTACTGCTGATAAGAGGTAACAATGGTAAACCCACAGCCATTCCTTGATTTTGTTGGAAATCTGTGTTATACTGAAAATGTGATGTTATCTACAGTGTTAAAAATTCCATTATATTCTCAATAGGAATGGTTATTGTGCTTTGGAACTTGCATTGTTGCTTTTGGCCCCCTACTCTGAATACTTGTGTAATGCCACAGAAACAGTGCCTCGTGTGGCATAAGTCATAACTACCGAAAATTATTATTACTATTTAATATGTTCTTTACAAAAGACAATGTTTTCATTACAGTTATATTTATGAGTGGGACTTTCTACATTAAAGCTTACAAATTTATCAGTTCTTTCTATTTTTATGTTTTTGATTAATTTTTCAAAATGTATAGAATCCTAGACAATGGACTGTGTTTAGTTTGCCAAACAATTAAGAACCTTAAGAAGGAATCTTGTTGAGTTTCAATATGGTGAATTGCTATAATTAATAATAGATCTAAAGGGAACATAATCTTTATGGATGTCAGATAAATCATAAAGATTTGTAAATTTTCTTAAATATGTTTCTAATTTATTTTTTCTTAATCAGTGAAGTAAGATGATATTTTCAGTAACTGGTTTAGAACATTTTGCCATCTTTTTGCATTGGCCTGTTGTGAGGAACTTAGAAGTTATTGTAATTAGTTACATCCATTACAATTTTAGCATTCCCTTTACCAGCAGATAAAATGATTATAGATTTATCTAATTTGAAAGATTTAATAACATCCCCTTCAATATATGCATGATTTGAAATGCTGATGGTTTTGAAATATTCTTTTTATTCTCCAGTTTAATTCTATTTTTCCACATAATTTTTTGAGTTATCTAATAATGGAATATTAGATAGTGTGATGGCAAAGTTTAATCCTTTTTCAATCCCAGAAGTTTCAGCATCAGAAATTTAAAAGATTTTTAGCTGACAAAATTTCTAGATTGTCTGGTATAGTATGACATTTATTATGCCAATCTTGTTTACAAGATTATTCTTTTGTCAATTTTTTATTTTTTTCATGTTATTTAGAATATGATTGTCTTAGTGACATTCTATATTACTGATGAAATGCAAAGTTTGATATTTGATAAATTTTGAGGATTTATTGTTTTTTTTTAACAGAACTCCTTTTATACTTTGAGTAAATTTCTGGCTTTTTGAGTGTGCATTGGAGGTTTCTGTTTTAAGCCTTTATAGATGATTCTTACAAATTTACATTTGTATAGGAAAGTTAGTTGATTTTTTTACTTTTTTTTTCATATGTCAAATGCAGAGGCTGGGAGGCGACGCCAGACCAGCTGCTTGGAAGGCAGCTATGCTAACCGTTAGGCCACCAACGATTGACAAGATTTTTGATTTTTTTTACTTTAACCAGTTTTCAACATACTTTTCTATAGTGTCTAAAGTTTCATATAGTATCAGATCCATATTCAGCATCTAATGTTTGTCTGAAAGTTTATAATATTTTATTTGTAAGAAAATATATAATTATTTCCATCATTTAGTCATTATCAATAACCATTAACAATCCACTGCAGAATGAAGGTCTCTCCAAGTTCAATCCATCTTCTCCAATCTTTAGCTTCTCTTCTCCACATCACCCATGCACAACCACATAATAAGTTTATTTTGAAGGTTTTGGGTG
This sequence comes from Epiperipatus broadwayi, assembly GCA_028023455.1. Taxonomy (NCBI): domain Eukaryota; kingdom Metazoa; phylum Onychophora; class Udeonychophora; order Euonychophora; family Peripatidae; genus Epiperipatus; species Epiperipatus broadwayi. The sequence goes on from JAQFVV010014431.1 coordinate 7,571, forward strand.
CAACCCATGTGCATACAATTTAATAAAAAGCATTAAGAAAAGTAAAGAAAATATGATTTTTTAGTAATTTATTTGGTGCAAGTAATGAAAAAAGAATAAAAGAATATTGAACATCTTATAATTCTTATACTTTGTGCAATATATAAAAAATAATATACTGTAGTATATAATATTCCTACAATTTCTTGTCATAATTTGAATTTTTTATCTGAATCAACACATATTACAATAAATAAGCTTTCAGTAATTTATATTAATTCAGATAAATGCAAATTATAACAAGAATTGAAAGAATATTATGTAATATATTAACTAAAATGTTGTATATAATAACCAAATTCCAAATTGTAAACTATAGCAAGTTTCACAAGACTTTTTCCTAGGTATTATTTGCTTAATATGAACAAAATTCAAGCTTATTTGATATGTGGCAATGATCTTTTAGCTTGTAACTGGTGAAAAAGTTCCATTGCAACTGAACCTATGAGTCTTGAATTGCCATAATTTATTTCTTAGCTATTATATTGTAATGGTATATACTAGACATAGCTATGACCACATGGTGATATATCACTTTATATAATAGTTTAAAATTTGATAAATGAATATATGATTAAATATGAGTTTTCTGTGCAAACCTATTTAATAATCTTCACATTAAAAATTGCAAAGTAGTATTACTGATAATAATCATGATCCCAAGTTTTATTTTTTTTATATGGTTAACATAGTACAGAATAATGACCAGTGTGTAATAAAGTAACAATCTATATATATATATGATCACTAGATGGAGCTTTACCAATAACTCCTAACAAGCTTTTGTTTACATAAATGTGGTAGCTAACTAGCTGAAACCATGGTCTGCTCGAAACCACAGTCTAAAGATTGGAGACAACGAAAGAGTATTGAATTCTATCTCTCTCAGCATTTATGTAAACAAAAGCTTGTTAGGAGCTATTGATAAAGCTCCATCTAGTGATAATAAAATGTAAGCTAAGAGCAAGTTACGAAATTTATAACTTGTTTTGTTTATCATATATATATATATAGGAATACCATTTATACCACACAAACTTAGATTGAACATCAAACTCCAAATAAAGTCATTAGAAATATGGTTATATTGAAAGGAAAGAAATATTAATAAAGTTGTATAATTGAAAGAACAATATTTATTTAACAGATAAATTATAAATTCTTAAAAAAAACTGTTAAGAGAAATATGAAATTAAAGTAATTGTATATACTATGAGAGTATTATATCAGACAGTGCTATAAAATCAAGATTGGCTATTACAATTTAAGTGATAAAATGAAATTCATATTTATTTTAACTTTTAAATAATTTTACTTACCAGAATAATCAGCTCCAATATAGTGAATTTTAAAATATTAACTTAAACTGTTTGATAACAGTAGCCTCATTTTTTTCCAGACTTAGTATTAATTTTTATTATTGTTAGAGACGATCATTTTAACAAGTATGTCAATTCATGAAAGTTAAGTCATTTGGCAGAATATGTAGTTTCCTTATATTTGACATCAACTTTCCTAACTGTCAGCCATCTGATTTGGTAAAATTGGGGAAAAGGTCATACTTGGTGACATAGGTACTAACCTATTCAAGTATAAAAGATCAGATAATTAGGTCTAATATAACTCAAATGTCACGCAAAGATATATCAATAATGATAATCAAAAATTCAATCATAGTACCAATTGAACATTCATTCATCTACAAAAGTATTAGAAAACTTGTTAGTGAATGAATCATTGATTCATACAGATATTAAATTTCTGTAAGGCATTTTCTCAACCACAACATTTCTCAAGACTCATTCTTTGACACAATTTGAAAATTATGTAAATCAGATGTTAAGACACTTTTCGACATGTTATTGATTATTATCCCTTTTTTAATAAATTAAGATCAAATTTAATTCTCTCCATGATAGATAATTAAAAAAACCAGTAAGAATTCATTATGGCTATTAAAATGTAAAGCAATTTTCCCAAACATATTACATTGTTCAACACTTCCATGGATATGGTAAGAAGTATTATAGAGACTTAAAATACCTGTGCCTCCCAAAAAAGATTTACAACATGGTCCAGGGATTATTTAATTCATAAGCTTCTATGCTTAAATGAAATGTGGATTTACAATCACATAATCAATTTAAGACTTTTTTCTTATGTAGTATACTTTCAGTACTTAAGTTGAGGACCATACAAGGAAAACAGTAATCAGCAAAATACATCACTGTCTTTTCTAAAAGTAAAATATTAACTTTTAATTTTAAATATTAACCATTTTTTATTTGATATGCATAAATTTACTGTGTATAATAAAATAAACTAGTTTTTAAAATTAAATGAATATATACATCCAATATAATATTAACAAAATAAACCGAAATTAATTTATTTTGTGCATGCATGAAAAATTCTTATTACATAATTTTTAATAGTAAAATAAATTATGAATGCTATGTAATTATTAAAGTATTTTTATTTAAATAAAAATTATTTAAATATTTCTTGATGTTAAAATATATATATATATAAAATAAACAAAACTTAAAACTAGTCTATTATATATATATATATATATATATATATATATATATATATATATATTGCCTATCTGTTAACTTGTGACTTATTATTTTTCTAATATAATGTCTCTAATTATATGATATACAAAGTGTAATATAAAATGCATAAAAAAAAGTGTAATCATTGTATGTGTCTTGCGTTCTTAGCCGAGAGGTATCGCAACCGCCATGCAAGCAAGTAGTTGGTTGCAGACAGTTGTGGATTCGCGTCCCGGCCGATGCTATGACATATGGAAAAAAAAAAAAGCTTCTTTCAATGAATAAATATAACTTTACTCTCGATTACATCATCAAATTACTAGTAAAGATTAATTTTTGAGTGATTATTTAAAATTATTGATTTTGGAGACCATCTAATGGAACATTTTTCAGACATAACATTGGGTAATTTATCTGAAGCTTTGTCACAAATTGATATCACGACTTCCTGATAAATCTGATGAAAATCAAGTCATTTCTATTTGGGTATATAGTTTATAGCTGGAGAAAGTGATAATGAATCTTAAAATGGATTTAGACAACCAGAACAACAATGGAAAGATTAGTTCTACAAATATTTTCAGGAAGTCCACACACAAAAATGTTAATAAATAACACATTTATAAATCATGTATATTTTCTCATTATTGACTGATAGCTATGCTAGACTCAAATTCTATCTAATTGCAGTTGTTAATAGATAATTAAACATGAATATCCTAGCTTCTTTCAGCAAAGTACCAGCATTATAATAAATAACTTTCTCATGTTTGTAGTCTCCCCAAAATGTAACTTTTTATTAAAATTTGCCTTTACTTTTTAGGTTTATATATTTATTTGCAATCTTTAGTATCTTTATAAATATACAAGACCATTAATGGAAGTGGATTCCACCTCTAATGCTAAAAAGTTGCCTTGACAACAATTTGAAATTCTTGATTGTTATCTATATTTGGATTGTCTAAGTGTTGACTGATTTTTAATGATATTTATAAAAATATATTATTATTTTTATAAAGTTTATGATTTCCAAGGCTTTAAATTTAGATGAACATTTCACAGATTTATGGTGAAAATAAAAACCAAATCCTTCAAATGCGATGGGAGCCATATTTCAGTTATTATTTAAACCTCCATTAGTATTTTGTGGTCTTTAAAGGCAGATGTCAATTTTGTTTTTTAATAATCCATGTTATGTAATTTCTTAATTAACAATTCCATGAATTTATTTGTAAGGCATAATCTTTTAATGATAGAGAATTAAAATAATTTAAAACTCTTTACAGCAGTGCTGCAAGAAGTATTTTGTGGATTAAAATGGGAAACTAAAGGAGTGAAAGTAAATGGAGAGTATTTAAGTCATTTAGATTTCGCAGATGATGTAGTTGTTTTTGCAAATAATGCTTCAGAGCTGCAGGAAATGTTGCAGGAGTTAGCAGATGAAAGTAGAAAAGTAGGACTAAAGATAAATGTTAAAAAGACTAAAGTAATGTTTAATCGATTTGCTCAAAATATGAAAATAAAGATTGATTATGAAGAATTAGAAGAAGTTAACAGTTACAAATACCTTGGTCAGATTATTAATACAGATGGAAACATAATGGAGGAAATTAATCATAGAATTAAACTTGGTTGGAGTGCTTTTGGTAGAAATAACTTGATACTAAAAGGAAATATGCCTATGTGTTTGAAAAGGATGGTTTTTAACAAATGTGTTTCACCAGTTCTTACTTATGGATCTGAGACTTGGACACTTAATGGAAGAGCAATACAGAGACTTCAGACCACTCAAAGGAGTATGGAGAGATGTATGTTGGGAGTAACAAAAAGAGATCGAAAACGCAATGTATGGGTAAGACAATAAACAGGTGTTACTGACCTTATTGAAAAAATTAAAAGATTGAAATGGAGTTGGGCTGGACATATTGCTAGAAGAGATGATAATAGATGGACAATTGAAATTTTAAACTGGATTCCAAGAGATTGTAAATGACCCAGAAAGAGACCACATGTGAGATGGATGGATGAAATAAGAAAATGTGCAGGGGTATTGTGGAGAAGAGAAGCTAAAGATTGGATAAGATGGATTAAACTTGGAGAGACCTTCATCCTGCAGTGGATTGATAATGGTTGATGATGATGATGATGATGAATCTAGTTAAAAGAGAAAAAAAATGTAACCTTAATTAATTTAAAGATATTGAATCCTTTATAAATAATTAAATTGAAAATAGCAATGGGATAACAGGATTTACAAATAATTTCAAATTAAATTATATATATACATAAATATTTGAGGAATGCTTTTATTCACATAAATGCAATAAAAAAGTAAAAAATAAATTTTCTTCAATATTCTTGATATTATGCAACCAATACAGTCATGCTGAAAAATATTCTTATTCTATTTAAAAATATTCTTAGACTATTTCTGAATATAAGTGATGCACACTTATTTTAATCATATAACAGTAATATTAATATATATTAATTTTTATTTTATTTATATAAATAATGGCATTTTTAAATATATATATTATTTTCTATTTTTTAATTTTATAATTTTTTTAAAACTAGACCACAAAAGAAAAGATTATTGACAGATGTAATTATTTTCTTAATGCCTCAGTGATTTCCTAAATGCAATATTTAATAAGCAAATATAAACACTTTTGTTTGCCTACATAAAATTTAAAAAATTAGTTCAATTCAAAGGCTAAAAAAAATCTTCTCATAATTCATAAACTTAACACGGCATCTTTTTTAAGTCATATTATGTCACATTTAATAATATATTAATAATGAAGAAATTATAAAATCTCAACAAAATTTAGAACTTAACAAATAATGTAGGATGTGTAATTTTATTTTTTTTGCAAAATATTGTTTATACTCATCTAAGTGAATAAAATCATAAGGCAAGGTAGTTTTGTTAAAAGATCAACATTACAATTTTTTATTTCTCCAAGACTCATTAGTTATAATTTTGTGTAGGAACTCTATTCTATTTTAATGATTTTTTTTACCTTTAATTTTTTTCTCTATAGTAATACCACTACATGGCAGTACTACACAAAATACTAAATCTATATAAAATAAAAAATGTAAATTTTTTGCTTTTTTTTGCTAAAATTATTTGTAATCTTTAAAAAAATGTACTGTTATCAGGAGTATATTATAAAAAAGCAAAATTTCAACTGGATTAGAAATTTGGAAATGAGTGAAAATTGAGTTATAATATTTCATAGACAGACAGATGAACAAAAATTACAATAAATTAAATAAAAGCATATAATGAACAACTTTGTGTGCATGCTTTTTGCAGATTTCCCCAAATGCAACTCTTAATTTAAATTTTGTCTTCAGTTTTTAAATTTATCTATTTTTAAATATATATATAAATTTTAAAAATAGCTTTAGTTGTATAAATATACTAAAAAGTAAAATAGATTTTTCAGCTTTCACAGTGCTTTTAATATTTTGCAATCAAAATAGGAGTCTGCAGCATAAACTATGAGTCCACCTAACTTTATGTTGGTCACATAATATCAAAAATAGTGAAGGTGAAGAAAATTCATTTTCTCCTTTTTAATACATTTTTTAAAACTTTTAAGTGCATTTATGTGACTAAAAATATTTCTTTAGAAATTTTTTTTTATATTTTTTTATTTTCTACTTTTAAGTTTTATAAAGGTTTATATATAGTTTAATACCACTACATGCAATACTGATAAAAAAATTCTGAATCCAATATAATCTTAAAAATTTAATTTTTTAAAGATTTTTTGCTAAAATTGTTTGCAAACTTTAAAAAATTGTTTGTTATTGGGAATACATAAGGATACAAAGTTTCAATTAGATTAAAAATTGGGAAGCGGGTGAAAATTGAGTTACAAGATTTCTCAGACAACAGATGGACAAATAAATAGAATAATTTCAATAAAATTGTATAAAAATAAGACATAATTTCCTAATGATAGAGAATGATAATTTTAAATTAAGGTGGGGTTTTCCTCCTAAAATTTATATATTATAAGGACTAAGGACAATAAGATTGCAGAATTCCTTACATTACTGATCAAATTAAAACATTAAAATAAAATAAAAATTATCAACATATCTGTTTCTATATATAAAATTTATAATAAATTTTAGGTGATCTTTACTAGTATTATATCATTATTATTTTATAATACATAAAATAAAACATCATTTTTCATGAAGTTTTACTACTTCTATATATTGTAACAAATTAAAGATAGATCACAGATCCAGTGTAACAAAATGAGATTTGGTCTATTAAAGAATCAAAAAAATTCAAGTATTGTAAAAATCTCAAATATTCCAGTATTGTTAAAAAATGTAACTTAATAAAGATGATCAAATGTATTTAATAATTATGAAACGATTCAAATATAAATCTTTTTTTTTATTTCAAAAGCTTTCAATATAAATATTTAGCTTAATAAACGAAAAATGCATTGTAGATTTTATATCAAAAGAGAAGAATTATTTAACATGAGTAGTGGCTATTAAACCAAAGATCAGACTGAGTTATCTATCCTATTATGGGTCATTGGATAAAATGAAACATATTTCTATCATTAGATTTCTCAAGATATCCCACTATCAATAATTATAAGCAAATTATTAACAACAAGGATTATAACTCAGGTATATGAAATCACGTGAGGTGAGTACACTAGTAATTCAATAAAATATAACTCAGGTATACAGACAGTAGATCTTATCCACTTTCATTTCTTGGTTTGATGTTAAGTGCATGTTCAAACAAATACTAAGTGAATATGGTCTAGCAGGGCGCCACTAGATTATTTGAATCTAGACACAGTTATATCTAATAACCTTTTCACATGTATCGGGTTTGAATCCCCTTTTGGTACTTTATTTCTAATAAAAATGGGAGATTTTGCTTTTTGAGCCATATCACTATACGCACTAATATTTAGGTAGAAGTAAAACATCTATAAACCACAGTGGAGTTCATTAGACATAAATCATTTCTCAGATCTTAACATAACAAATGTGTTTCAATATTTTTATAAGTTTACTAGCTCAGATTATATATAACTAATTTAGGATGGCAATTCACTCATCCTTGCATGAAATAGATGACGGGATGTGGTTATAATAATACTAAGAAATCACTAAATATTATAAAATCAATATTTATTTATGGCCTTTAAACATTTAAACAGCTCATTAATTAAAACGATGATGATGATGATGATAATAATAATGACAAGGGTTTCAACTACAGCTCTAGGACTAAGCCTAAACATAAAACTAATTTTTATAAAGAAATTCATAATTATTGCTTAATTTTAGCATATTTACTTATATCTTAAATAACTAATATTCAACTACTGATAATGATGAATGATCACACTTAACAAAGACTACACTTAATGAAATATATACGCCTTGTTTAATAAAACAAACTAATATTTATTACTGCATTCCTAACATATACATAAAAATATCTAGATAAACATGAAAATTGATATGAATAATAATAATAATAATTGATTATATAACAATCCTTAGATTAATTTCAAGTTCTTCCCCCTTTCCCTTCAAATGTATATTGTATTAAGTTGGATGTCACATTGACCATGATTTTCACTCCATGAGAAAAGTATTTCAAGAAAAAAAAATATTATCCGCTCATTAGCACACATACTTTATAAATCTAACATGTAAGTAGAATGTTAAAAAAAAAAGTTAATAGAAATTAGAAAAATCAAGTTCTTAGAAAAGAGTTTTAAATCATTATCTCCCCCTCCCTTCTAAGCACTGAAATCTATACTTTCTCAAGACAAAATAATTTAATATTTTAATACCACCTATTATTTCACATTCACTCGCAATTATACACATATAAAATATTACTATGTATGTGCGTGTTTTATCCCCAAAATAATAATAATATATTAGTTAAAACTAAAATCATAATACCATAAAAAAAAAATTGTTTTACACATTAATATTTCATAACTGTAAAATTAATAAACAAATAAATTTTGATACATTCACAATCATTTAAGTAGTTCAAAGCTATTATTATTAAGACATTATTGGTTTCCATCGATCTGAATTGTCTTTAAAAGTTCTTTAAATAAAATATGTCACTTTATTACTAAATTTTTATTAATACTCTGATTTCATAAAGAAAATAGATATAAAAGTCATATTACCGATCCAAGGGTTCACTTGTCTTGTATACTGTCTATACTTGGCAGCAACAATTTCCATGTTCTTTGGAACAATCACTTTCTTGAAGTATATAATTATTTGATGATGAGGATCCTATTGAGGTTATTTGCTTTAGTGGATAATTTGGAAATCATTATATCAATTTTTCTTCTCTTCCTGTCAAGCATTATTCTTTTAGTGAATGAAATACAGCAGTTGTTTTCACGTTATAAATTTTCTTGAGTTTAAAATCAGTTGTTGGAACAATTAATTGGACTTGATGATTAATATTTATCGGTAGATTAATTCATCTTTCATCGAATGCAGGTGAATGCTTTCTTCCTTCTATTAAAAACATCTTATTTCTCTGGTCAGTTGAAAGGTGTAGAATATTATTTTAGACAAAACATCTTTTCTTTCCTATATGATGTGCAGTTTCCCAGACGGTCAACCAAAGATGGGACATACATATACTTTTTCTAGCCAGTCATTTCTTATATTTTCAACATTCAATTTAATAGTCTAATAATCTGAATCATAATCACAATAATAATAATTCAACTGATTTTTTCCAGACAGCTTTTTATATCCAATTTTTTTAGCTAACTTAACCAATCAGAGATAATGTCACTTGCTATTTTTGGACAAATTCGTTTTAATTAGATCTCTAATTTATTTTCAACTAAATTATTTTTCAACTGAAAAGTTTAATCCTTTTTCCAGACACTTTTGTTTTAAAAAAAAAAAAAGACTTAATCCTTTTTTTTTCTTACACCTAGGTAACATTTCAAATTTTTGAGCTTCCTTCTTTAGATCTTAAGATAAGACAATTTCAAAATTAGAGTTCCCACCCAGCTTAAGCTCCCAAAGTGACAAACAATCATTTACAAAAACAAAATTGCTACAAAAATAGATATCTGATTCAACAGATTTCCTCTTTTAACATAAAATTGTACAAAAAAATAATTTGACAGATTTAATCCTTCCTTTTCTTTCAATATTTAATAAATGTAAATTTCTGTATGTAATGTACACACATACTTCATTATTTCAAATCATTCATAAACTAACATTAAATAATATAATTGCTAGCTTAGTAATTATAACCCTATTATTTAATTAAATCTGTAACTTTTAAATCCCAATTACAATTATAGAAAAGAAAAATAGAAGTATAGAATAAGATATTAAAATTGATCAAGCATAGGTTAGTTTTAAAGAAAGTTAAAATGTTGAATATTTGAAATATAAAACAATTAATAGCTTACACATACATTGCCTATACGTATGCATTATAACTTTGCTTTTTAACAGAAAATTTAAATATTAAATGTGTGTGCTGCTCTTTTTGAGATTTATTAACACACAAACAAGTAAAGCATATAATTGCTGTCCCACTCTCTTTCTGTCTAAAGCGTTTAAAATTTTAATCTGGTAGGGTTTGAACTTGGATGCCCTACAGCTTCTTTAATGGTTATATAAAAATGTGATGATGATTTTTGGTTTTACATATTCTTACATGCACATTACTATAAATTTAGCTAATGACTAAATTGTAATGGCACAATATAAATAATATAAAAACTTTATCAGATAATGAAAATTATTCTACACGAATAAAGTGTGATAAACAGAGCTGCCAAATTGCAAAAACATTAATTATAAACAGCAATTTGCCAAGCGCTTTCGGTACTAAGTTCCAATATGTCACCATGATTCTGGTATACAGTACCAAAAGTGCTTAGAAAATTGTTGTGCAACACCATAATTAAAGTTTCATAAAAAGTAAATATATATTATATATGCTAAAAGTTTATAAAATAAAATTGAATATAACTCCTATCTATCTAGAATATAATTATATATGAATTTATACTATTAAGAGCACATTTAATATGTATATGCAAAGGAGGCATTTACTAAGAGAAAAAAAATATTTTGTGGACATTTGAAGAGAAAACTAATGGAAATATTAATTAAATGCTATGTGTGGAGTGTATTATTGTAAGATTATGAAATGTGGACACTGAGTAATAAAATTAGGAACAGATTAAAAACCTTTACAAGGATGGAAAAAATCATTTAGATGAATAAAATAACAAACAAAGTTTTGAAAAGAGTAAATGAGATTGAGGAAATGAGAGATAGAAAGAGAAATTGAACTGATCATATATTGAGAAGAAATAAAATAGACAATTATATAACATTACAATACTAGCCAAAAATTTTTTTTTACTAAAATTCTTACACTACCATGATTTAATCTTTTAATAGACCTTTTCAAGTGAAATTCAACAAGATACATACAACATATATATATATGTAAAATAAATAAAATGTCTGTTAATTAAAAACAAAATTGTAATTATAATTGAAATAATAAATTTAACGGTTTACAAACTATTACAAACAATCCTTAAATCCGCAGAAGTACTTTCGGTTAATTTCTTAAACCTGCCTCAACTACCATTAAATAAATAAAAATAAGCGGAAGCAAATGTCATCAATTCAAATCCCACAAATCTCATATTTTAATGTTAGCAGCTTGTCGATTTATTAAATGCATTTTATTTCTGTTTATAAAAATTGCCTCTTTAATTTTTCTTTTACTATGGTTTCTCTCTTCATGAAGAATTTTCACATTTTCAAAATCAAATTTAAATTTATATTTACATGTTTTTTCATGATCAAAGAAAACTGAAGGAGACATTAAATCACTATTATTTTTACTTTTTACATGCTTATATAACAATTCATGCTCCCTCAATCTATTCTTAATACTGCACCTAGATTCACCTATATATGATAGCATACAATCACAAAAAATTGATATATGACATTATTTTTCTGCTTGACAGGTATGACATCCTTAGAATTATTGACTAATTTATTAATATTGTTTGGAATGTAGAATGAAACATTAAACACATTCTTATATATATTCTTAACAAAATTTCACTTGTCGATTTGAAATAAATGGAATAGATATCCATTGTTTACTATTAATCTTCATTTCCTTTAAATCATTATAACTTTTTTTAAATTGACATAAAGTATTGTTTATTTGTTCCATTTTATAACCAACATCAAGCAATTCTTTGGCAAATATTTTTCAGTTTACCACTTTGGTAACGACATAATTTTTCATTCCGAAACAAAAAAGATCTAAAACTTGCCATCTTATGCATCATTGGTACTTTTGATTTACAATTTACATATCCTCTTTTTTGCAGTGGCTTAATTATTAATTTATAATTTAATATACTGTTATCTCTTGTAATAATTAAATCTAAATATTTAATATTTTTGTCCTGTTCCTTTTCAATAGTCCATTTCAAGCCATTCAACTTATTTAATTCCTCTACAAGCAAATTTATAGTATTAATATTTCCACAAACAAAAATATCATCCACACATCTTTTGTAAATTTTAATATCCCCAAAAGTACACATATTTAAAATACTACTCTCATATGTAGATAAAATGAAATTGCAAACTTGTGCAACTACAGGCAGACCCATAGGCCAACCTTTAGACATTTTATAATATTGACCTTTAAAAGATGCAACAATGTTATCATTAAAAAATGTTAAAGAATCAACAATAAACTTTATCCTATATTTACAAATACTTTTACTTTTTAATGTATGTTCAATTATTTTTATAGAATTCATTCTATCAATAGATCCATACCTTTCTGTAACATCCAATGAAGCAATAACATCATTCTCATCAATCACCAAATTTTTAATACTATTTACAAAGTCAAATGATGAAGCAATAGTATTTTCTCCAAATCCTAAAAAGTCTTGTAAAAGCTTACCAATATATTAGGAAGTCTGATACATGAATGAACCACCAAAATCTATCATAACTGACAAAGGATTATCTTCTTTATGTAATTTTATATTTGAAAAAATACGAGGACATATAGCGCAAGAAGGATATATCATATAGTATACATTATTACTTAAAGCTTTATTTTTAGCACTTTTTAAAATATTGTTAATAAATTTTATTCTTTGACCATCCATATTATATTCTTCAATCAAAAAGAAAACAAGTTTTTCCATTTGCATTTTAATTTTATCAATATATTGACATTTCATCAACAAGCACATACGCAAACCTTTGTCTTCTTTCAAACAAATCATATTATCATTCTTCAATCTTCATTTAAATTCCTAAATAGCCAATTCCTATGATTTATCATAAAAGCAATTGAACATATAATAATTTTAAATGACTGGTGTGCTTGGAACGAATATAAAATTGTTTGTGAAAATGGATTTAAATTAATTGAACTTAAATTATATAATAAATTTGAGAAAAAAGTTGTTTTTTTATTTAATAAGTGATATCCACATGCTTATAATAAGTTAAACTTTATTAATTTATCAAATAATAGGATACATTTGATTCAGAAATACGTTTTAAGTCATGAATCTAAATATGTCGATGGTATTTGGAATGATTATAATTTGGAACTAATTGCAGCTGTTCAAAATTCATTTGAAATGCTTCCTGGTAATGATAATTTTGCTGATGATATTATTAAGAAAATTAATTGTAATAAATTTCATACAATGCCTTATGATAAATAATAGGAATTGGTTATTTAGGAATTTAAATGAAGATTGAAAAATGATAATATGATTTGTTTGAAAGAAGACAAAGGTTTGCGTATGTGCTTGTTGATGAAATGTCAATATAGTGATAAAATTAAAATGCAAATGGAAAAACTTGTTTTCTTTTTGATTGAAGAATATAATATGGATGGTCAAAGAATAAAATTTATTAATAATATTTTAAAAAGTGCTAAAAATAAAGCTTTAAGTAATAATGTATACTATATGTGAAACGGAAACCTCCAATCCCTTTCCATTTCACCATCAACCTAATGACCTACTCATCTGAATTAGTTTCGAACCTATCTTAAATATAAAAATGTTAAATGTAAAAATGTTATATATAAGTCGAGTGAGAAAACTTTGCTACAATGGCCGCTTGAATGGCATCATCCATTTACTTACGAAAACACGCTATAATTAGACAGGTTTGATAAAATTATAGCAGAGAAATGCTCATAAATTATTATAAAATGTTTTATAAATTTTCAGTCAATTCTTAATTATATTTCGCTATAATATTCGTATGTGGATGGATAATTTAAACCTTGGAATAGCGGCAAAATGATTTATATATATATTTAAGTTAAAATAAAAAAGATATACTATAATGTAAAATGTTTTCTTTAAAATATATTTAACAGCTTTCTGATTTAATGTTTTACATATATAATTGAAACTAAAATCTTTTCTTTAAATTTGTTTTTTTTAAATAAACAAATAATATTGTAAAAACAAATATGTTAAAAGTTATTTATTTCGGTAAAATAAAAATCATCCATTTGTAATTAAAAATGAGAATTTTGTGTAAACAAGATATCAATTAGTGACTGCACCCCGGGTAAAAAGTAAAATCTAGTTTACTGATTGATTTTTGTTTGCAACAAAAAACTTTATCATTAAATCAGAATACCGTTCCTTCTGCTAAGCTTTAACATTCTTTAACACCTAAAAAGGAATTTAATTAATGAAACTGAATCAAATTATATAATTTATATGTTTTAATAATTTTTTAAAGTAAATTAAATATAACACCTCGGAGACGTTATCTGTTGCAGAAATTGGATTATATTATTTTATTTAATTAAAAGTCAATTGGTCCCGAGGCTAATGAAATTCCAAAAAGGTGTTAAAGTTTAGTGAAAATGGATAAATAAGCCTTATTTTTAAGCGGGAAGATAGACTCCATCTTGCTGTTGAATAGCTGTTAATATCAGAAGTCAAAATTGTTTAATTTTACCATGTCTGGCTAAAGTCAGGCAAGAATTGCTGCAATTCCCATGATGGAACGCTGAGTTCAATCCATCAAATGCCGAAGCAACAACCACACCAAATAAAAGATGTCATAAGCCGCTAAAAGAACTTGCCTTCGTTCCAAAACCATTTTAAATCATCTCGCAACTGAATAAGAACATGCCATAAGCCGCCAAAGAACTCACCTTCATTCCAGCTCGAATATCTCCAGTTCAGCTATAGAAGAACTGTTTAATATTATTTAAAATCGCAGAGCTCTGTGTGAATTTCAACAACAATCATTATTTCGTCAAAATCAGGTTAGCTAACCATATTATTGTAATTTCTTTCTAAATTATTTTCCAAATAATATTGTAAATTCTCTAAAATGAAATACTTTTGCAAATTTCTTTATTAATTCAATATTGTAAACTCTGTCTAAATCGTATTTGAAATCTATAAATGAAATATTTTTGCTAAATTTCTTTGTTAATTAATATTTTGCTATATAATTTAATCACTGCAGTTATATTTTGCTTTTCTTTTGCTTATTTTTAATTATTGTTAATTATGCCTATGTTTCGAAACAGCGTGCATTTAATTACCAATATGTTTTTTAAAAAGATATCATTTAAAATATCCGTATTATTATTTATATAGCATCATTTCGTGCGCTGTTTCGAAACCCAAATTCATATTTTTGTCATTTAGTAAATTAATTAATATAAATATAAAATGTGGCTTTTCAACCTTTATTTATTATGTTACTAAAGATTAAACTAGCCTGGAGTGCAATCATAAGTATATTTTTTTAGTTAAGTATTCGTAAGTCCCTTATTAAATATACTTTTCCCCCTTTTAAAAGTTTAGTAGTTATAGATAACTAAAGAGATTGAACGGGATAAAGTAAAGTTTGTATATATTCCCGTCAGTAGCATATACATATTTCTCATGCTACAGAAGAGTTGGCTCTTTTGATCAAGCTGATGATCTAGTGTTCATTTAATATATGATCTTTAATTTATAATATCCTTCGGCTTGGCGGATGTTGGATTTATTAATATTTTCTCGTTGTGCTGTTCTTTTTGATATATATATAAGATGGAGCCACGGTAAGTCCAGCCCATCTTCTCTTATGGGTAGTGCAGTAGCGAAGTCTGAGCTACGGGCCAGATTAGCACGTAAGTCCCCCGGTTCTGAACCAAATAAAGGTTCCCCATTAGCAGCATGACGACCGGTTATTGGGTAAACCGTTGTTTGTCACAAAAACCCTAAAACTATGCTTCCATATGCAGAGCCACTTTATTATTATACTTTACTTGTGCCTAGCATATTAGTAAAATCGTTATAGCCAACTCTTTCCTCCCTAATATGCAATCTTCGGCATTGAACCGAAGCATTCTTGAAGACCCGTTCGATCTTAAGCTATCTGGGATGCTTTATAAGCCCATAGTTAATATATAAATTGATTATAGTCAGATGTATTGGGTTTCACTCCAGACTTGGTTTGATTTTATGTAAAAGAGCCACTCGAACTGATTAAAAAAGGACATAACAAATAAGTTAATGTAGTGATTAGTTGTATAGCAGGATATTTGGCTCCATTGAATCATAGCCACAAACCTATTTGCCAACATCAATTATTGTTCAAATAGTCTAGAGAATGTTACTTTATAAATGAAATGCCTGTGTGCATTTGCCAACAACAATTGTCAATAAATATATTTTTAATTCATCATATATCAGTTTCTGTCTCATTATTAAATCAATCCAATTCACTAATTGCCCATAAGTATTCATTAGTAAAGCCCCTATTATTTAAATATGTTAGATTTTATCTGTGGAATGTCTAGTATTTAAGTTGTTTATATATATGTTTAAGTCCATGAGTCTTATTGTTTTCTCCGATTTGCTAGTGGGCCGGATGAAGAATTAAATCTCGTGTGCTACCATTGTTATGTTATCCATTGGGTGTTAGATCTGGTGCTTGGAGAGTGGGTTCGAATCCAGGCTGGTCCCTGACCTAAATCTCGGGCTTGACCTGGTTTGAAGTACATTTTGTGAGTTCCAGCTCGTGTTAGATGGATAAGCATGTTTTGACTGGCACATAAGTTTTTTTTTTATCAAAGTATTTTTATGAATTGGAGTGATTTAGAATGAGTAAGAAATATATATATAAAAGTAACGTCAAATTAACCAAAAGTTAAAAGGTTTGAAATTGGTGCAGACGGGCAAACGAAATTAGGTCATAAGCATGAACCATTTAAGTATATATATAAATATAAACAGCTGGAAGAAAAGACCAGGGGTGAGTTGAGTTTTTATTGAGTCATTTTTAATATTAAAATATGTGTTATACTTTAGATATATAGACGGGAAAAAAAAAAAAGATTTTTTTTTAATTTTTCGTATATTTTATTAAAGCTAGAAAAAAAGAAGGGATTTTTTTTTTAATAAAAAAAGAATTTCGTATATTTTATAAAATAAAAAGTAGGGACACGAATTTTTTTTTAATTGATTATATGTTGGACGGGCATCAAAATGGTGTGGGCTTATAGATATATTAGTGAGTTAGGCATAGAGTTGGGATGGAAGTGAACGAGTCATTCTTGAAGGGGGAGAGCAGCAAACAGCCGTATTAAAAGTATAAAAGTTTTAAAAATCAAATATTTAGTAGGCGTAATAATAATAATTTTGAAAGGAATTTATAGTATACAGAATGAACAAAGAAACAGAAGCAATGAGCAGTGGGGAAGAGATAGAAGTAGGAATGGAGATGAAAGGTGGAGGTATCATGTTGAGATCAGGAAGAGAGATTAATGAGTACAACAGCAGTATGGAAGAAATAGAAAGGGAAGATGGTATGAGTCAGGATAGAGATGAGGGTGCACAGAAAACTATAGCTATGCCAGAGAATTTAGTTACAGAAATATCGGAACAGATACCGATAAAGGAGATTAAACAGGAAGGCTGGGACTTGAATTGGTTGCTGAGACAGCTTAGACAGGATGCAGAGAAAAGGGATCAGAAAATGGATCAGAAAATGGAGGAAAAAGATCAGAAAATGTCACAAAGATTTGAAAACCTTAGCAGGGATATTAGACAAGAGATGGCAGACAGAGATAAAAGGCTGGAAGAAATGTTGTGCCAAGGTCTACAAGAATTGTCAACCAGCTGCCAGCAGAAATCTGAAGAAATTAGGGGAGAATTTAAAAAATGTTACATAAAAACCAAGAAGAAAATAGAAAGGAATTTGTTGTGATTAAAGAAGAAGTGAAGGCTTTAGTTGAACAAGTAGAATGTCAAGAAAAGGGTTTGAAAGAAAGGGTCTTTAAAGTAGGGGCAGAATTTAACAGTAAATTGCAAGAGTGTGAAGAAGCCCAAAGGGAGATCAGAGAGGAAATATATGAAATAAAAGAAAACCTGCTACAAAGAAGTCAAATAGATGACAAAGAAGAAAACATTATCACAGCTTGTATTCCAGAATTGAGATATGTAGCAGAAATGAAAGAAGAGACAGAAAAGGAAAGTAAGGAAAGCAACTTTGCTAGTGATTACCAAGATAAAAGACTTAATAGACATGAGAGAGTGCAATTTATTGGCCAGACTGAAGATGATACTGAAAATAATTTTAGAGAGGGAAAAGCACTTACTGAAGAAAAGATCATTGAAAATGAAAATAATGTAAAATGTACACAAGCAATAATAAACGTGAGTAATATTAATAATATAAAGCATCTAGACACCCCATGCCAAGAAACTCCTATAGAAAATACTAGTAAGTTATCTGTAGAAGAACAGGAGCCCACGTTTGAAGAAAAGAATCTCGAGCTGCATGAGATACTAAGTCTGACAATGCACCCTAAGCGATCTCCGGTGAGGTTAAAAGACAAAAATGAAAGCTATGAATGGATAACCGATGATGATGAAGATGGTTGGACAACTGACGATGGTGATGATGATCTGTTGGGATATTGTTTCAACCCCGGCGTGGAGTTACTCCTTAAACAACCCCCAGATCCTATTTAAATTGTTAGTTGTTTTTGTGAGTGATTTGATCACTCCATATATATTATACACTCTATATTTTATTTATATACCTATATATATATATATATGATACACTTTATATTTATTTACATACCCTTTATATTGTTATTATACACATTACATTTTATCTATATCCATTTTACCTATTATATACTTTATATTTTATCCATACATTATCTATATACCCTTTTATATATTTATTACACGCATTATATTATATATATATATAAAACATATCCATTATTTTGACAAAGAGGTATACTCGTTTGGGTATATATCTGTTTAAGTTTAAAATATTTACTAATATCCGATAATTTCATTATGTGTATTGATAATTGTGAGAAGCATTAAATTTATTATATAGTGTAATCCAGTATGATGTATTATCATAAGTTTAGCGTAGGATTACGTCATGAGTTTATATTTTGAAAGAAGCCATAATTTAGCTCCGTGTTATATAAGTAAAGTCATTTTTTTATTTGTTTTTTTTTACTAAGTTTACTGATATGAAACGGAAACCTCCAGTCCCTTTCCGTTTCACCATCAACCTAATGACCTACTCATCTGAACTAGTTTCGAACCTATCTTAAATGTAGAAATGTCATATGTAAAAATGTTATATATAAGTCGAGCGGGAAAACTTTGCTACAATGGCCGCTTGAATGGCATCATCCATTTACTTACGAAAACACGCTATAATTAGACAGGTTTGATAAAATTATAGTGGAGAAATGCTCATAAATTATTATAAAATGTTTTATAAATTTTCAGTCAATTTTTAATTATATTCGCTATAATATTCGTATGTGGATGGATAATTTAAACCTTGGAATAGTGGCAAAATGATTTATATATATATATTTAAGTTAAAATAAAAAAGATATACTATAATGTAAAATGTTTTCTTTAAAATATATTTAACGGCTTTCTGATTTAATGTTTTACATATATAATTGAAACTAAAGTATTTTCTTTAAATTTGCTTTTTTTAAACAAATAATTTGGTAAAAACAAATATGTTAAAAGTTATTTATTTCAGTAAAATAAAAATCCGTTTATAATTAAAAATGAGAATTTTGTGTAAACAAGAAATCAATTAGTGACGCACCCGGGTAAAAGTAAAATCTAGTTTACTGATTGATTTTTGTTTGCACAAAAGACTTTATCATTAAATCAGAATACCGTTCTTTCTGCTAGGCCTTAACATTCTATAACACCTAAAAAGGAATTTAATTAATGAAACTGAATCAAATTATATAATTTATATGTTTTAATAATTTTTTAAAGTAAATTAAATATAACACCTCGGAGACGTTATCTGTTGTAGAAATTGGATTATATTATTTTGTTTAATTAAAAGTCAATTGGTCCCGAGGCTAATGAAATTCCAAAAAGGTGTTAAAGTTTAGTCGAAATGTATAAATAGGCCTTATTTTAAGCGGGGAGATATACTCCATCTTGCTTTTGAAGAGATATAACTATCCAAGTCAAAATTGTTTAATTTTACCATGTCTGGCTAAAGTCAGGCAAGAATTGCTGCAATTCCCGTGATGGAATGCCGAGTTCAATCCATCAAATGCCGAAGCAACAACCACACCAAATAAAAGATGTCATAAGCCACTAAAACGGAATTGCCTTCGTTCCAACACCATTTTAAATCGTCTCGCAACTGAATAAGAACATGCCATAAGCCGCCAAAGAATTCACCTTCGTTCCAGCTCGAATCTATCCAGTCCAGCTATTGAATTGTTATACTATTATTTAAAATAGCAGAGCTCTGTGAATTTCAAAAACAATCATGATTTCTTCAAAAACAGGTTAGCTAACCATATTATCGAAACTTCTTTCTAAATTGTTTTTCAAATAATCTTTAAATTCTATAATATGAAATACCTTTGTAAATTTCTGTGTTAATTAATGTTTTGCTATATAATTTAATCACTGCAGTTATATAATATATATAGAGTATAATATATATAGAGTGATCAAATCACTCACAAAAATAACTAACAATTTAAATAGGATCTGGGGGTTGTTTAAGGAGTAACTCCACGCCGGGGTTGAAACAACATTCCAATAGATCATCATCATCTTCATCAGATGTCCAACCGTCTTCATCATCATCGGTTATCCATTCATAGCTTTCATTTTTGTCTTTCAACCTCACAGGAGATCGCTTAGGGTGCATTGTCAAACTTAGTATCTCATGCAGCTCGAGATTCTTTTCTTCAAACTTAGGTTCCTGTTCTGCTACAGATAATTCACTAGTATTTTCTATAGGAGTTTCTTGGTGTGGGGTGTCTAGATGCTTTATATTATTAATACTACTCACGTTTATTATTGCTTGTGTACATTTTACATTATTTTCATTTTCAATGATCTTTTCTTCAGTAAGTGCTTTTCCCTCTCTAAAATTATTTTCAGTATCATCTTCAGTCTGGCCAATAAATTGCACTCTCTCATGTCTTAATTCTTTTATCTTGGTAATCACTAGCAAAGTTGCTTTCCTTACTTTCCTTTTCTGTCTCTTCTTTCATTTCTGCTACATCTCTCAATTCTGGAATACAAGCTGTGATAATGTTTCCTTCTTTGTCATCTATTTGACTTCTTTGTAGCAGGTTTTCTTTTATTTCATATATTTCCTCTCTGATCTCCCTTTGGGCGTCTTCACACTCTTGCACTTTACTGTTAAATTCTGCCCCTACTTTAAAGACCCTTTCTTTCAAACCCTTTTCTTGACATTCTACTTGTTCAACTAAAGCCTTCACTTCTTCTTTAATCACAACAAATTCCTTTCTATTTTCTTCTTGGTTTTTATGTAACATTTCTTTAAATTCTCCCCTCATTTCTTCAGATTGACAATTCCTGTAGACCTTGGCACAACATTTCTTCCAGCCTTTTATCTCTGTCTGCCATCTCTTGTCTAATACCTCTGCGAAGGTTTTCAAATCTTTGTGACATTTTCTGATCTCTTTCCTCCATTTTCTGATCCATTTTCTCTGCATCCTGTCTAAGCTGTCTCAGCAACCAATTCAAGTCCCAGCCTTCCTGTTTAATCTCCTTTATCGGTATCTGTTCCGATATTTCTGTAACTAAATTCTCTGGCATAGCTATAGTTTTCTGTGCACCCCCATCTCTATCCTGGCTCATACCATCTTCCCTTTCTATTTCTTCCGTACTGCTGTTGTACTCATTAATCTCTCTTCCTGATCTCAACATGATACCTCCACCTTTCATCTCCATTCCTACTTCTATCTCTTCCCCACTGCTCATTACTTCTGTTTCTTTGTTCATTCTGTATACTATATATTCCTTTCAAAGTTATTATTACGCCTACTAAATATTTGATTTTTAAAACTTTTATACTTTTAATACGGCTGTTTGCTGCTCTCCCCTTCAAGAATGACTCGTTCACTTCCATCCCAACTCTATGCCTAACTCACTAATATATCTATAAGCCCACACCATTTTCGATGCCCGTCCAACATATAATTCGTGTCCCTACTTTTTATTTTATAAAATATGGAACTTTTTATTTAAAAAAAAAATCCCTTCTTTTCTTTTTTTTTTTTTTGCTTTAATAACGTATATGAAAATTTTTTAAAAAAAATCCTTTTTTTTCCATCTATATATCTAAAGTATAACACATATTTTAATATTAAAAATGACTCAATAAAAACTCAACTCACCCCCGGTCTCTTCTTCCAGCTGTTTATATATATATATACATATATACTTAAATAGTTTTATGACCTAATTCCGTTTGACCTGTCTGCACCAATTTGAAACCTTTTAACTTTTGGTTAATTTGACCTTATTTATATATATATTTCTGGCTCATTCTAAATCACTCCAATTCATAAAAATACTTTGATAAAACAATGAGACCCCCTTTTCTTTTAATCTAAATTTCTTTTCTCTGCTCCCTAATGACAAATTTATAAGAGGATGACTTATAACTTGATCAATCATCCTCGGGCGCCAGTCACTAGTGAACAGGAAAGACAAAATAAATTTAATAAATTTTTTTGCTATATACACACAAAAGTCCATAACTCAGAGTATGTAGGTGTTTACATCGAAGCCTCACTTGGTCGTCCAAACGCGGAAAAAAAAATCTTACATATATACATTATTCAAAAAAAATTTGACTCAAAATCATTAATTTTGACCAAAAGAATTATATATATACTCCATAATCTCTTCAGGGGTGGAAATGAGTTACAAGCCTCACGTTGGGCGCCAAACGCGGAAAAAAACCTTATGTGCCAGTCAAAACATGCTTATCCATCTAACACGAGCTGGAACTCACAAAATGTACTTCAAACCCAGTTAAGCCCGAGATTTAGGTCAGGGACCAGCCTGGATTCGAACCCACTCTCCAAGCACCAGATCTAACACCCAATGGATAACATAACAATGGTAGCACACGGGATTTAATTCTTCATCCGGCCCACTAGCAAATCGGAGAAAACAATAAGACTCATGGACTTAAACATATATATAAACAACTTAAATACTAGACATTCCACAGATAAAATCTAACATATTTAAATAATAGGGGCTTTACTAATGAATACTTATGGGCAATTAGTGAATTGGATTGATTTAATAATGAGACAGAAACTGATATATGATGAATTAAAATATATTTATTGACAATTGTTGTTGGCAAATGCACACAGGCATTTCATTTATAAAGTAACATTCTCTAGACTATTTGAACAATAATTGATGTTGGCAAATAGGTTTGTGGCTATGATTCAATGGAGCCAAATATCCTGCTATACAACTAATCACTACATTAACTTATTTGTTATGTCCTTTTTTAATCAGTTCGAGTGGCTCTTTTATGTAAAATCAAACCAAGTCTGGAGTGAAACTTAATACATCTGACTATAATCAATTTATATATTAACTATGGGCTTATAAAGCATCCCAGATAGCTTAAGATCGAACGGGTCTTCAAGAATGCTTCGGTTCAATGCCGAAGATTGCATATTAGGGAGGAAAGAGTTGGCTATAACGATTTTACTAATATGCTAGGCACAAGTAAAGTATAATAATAAAGTGGCTCTGCATATGGAAGCATAGTTTTAGGGTTTTTGTGACAAACAACGGTTTACCCAATAACCGGGCGTCATGCTGCTAATGGGGAACCTTTATTTGGTTCAGAGGCGGGGGACTTACGTGCTAATCTGGCCCGTAGCTCAGACTTCGCTACTGCACTACCCATAAGAGAAGATGGGCTGGACTTACCGTGGCTCCATCTTATATATATATCAAAAAGAACAGCACAACGAGAAAATATTAATAAATCCAACATCCGCCAAGCCGAAGGATATTATAAATTAAAGATCATATATTAAATGAACACTAGATCATCAGCTTGATCAAAAGAGCTAACTCTTCTGTAGCATGAGAAATATGTATATGCTACTGACGGGAATATATACAAACTTTACTTTATCCCGTTCAATCTCTTTAGTTATCTATAACTACTAAACTTTTAAAAGGGGGAAAAGTATATTTAATAAGGGACTTACGAATACTTAACTAAAAAAATATACTTATGATTGCACTCCAGGCTAGTTTAATCTTTAGTAACATAATAAATAAAGGTTGAAAAGCCACATTTTATATTTATATTAATTAATTTACTAAATGACAAAAATATGAATTTGGGTTTACAGAGATTTTAAATGATATCTTTTTAAAAAACATATTGGTAATTAAATGCACGCTGTTTCGAAACATAGGCATAATTAACAATAATTAAAAATAAGCAAAAGAAAAGCAAAATATAACTGCAGTGATTAAATTATATAGCAAAATATTAATTAACAAAGAAATTTAGCAAAAATATTTCATTTATAGATTTCAAATACGATTTAGACAGAGTTTACAATATTGAATTAATAAAGAAATTTGCAAAAGTATTTCATTTTAGAGAATTTACAATATTATTTGGAAAATAATTTAGAAAGAAATTACAATAATATGGTTAGCTAACCTGATTTTGACGAAATAATGATTGTTGTTGAAATTCACACAGAGCTCTGCGATTTTAAATAATATTAAACAGTTCTCCTATAGCTGAACTGGAGATATTCGAGCTGAAACGAAGGTGAGTTCTTTGGCGGCTTATGGCATGTTCTTATTCAGTTGCGAGACGATTTAAAATGGTATTGGAACAAAGGCAAGTTCTTTTAGCGGCTTATGACATCTTTTATTTGGTGTGGTTGTTGCTTCAGCATTTTGATGGATTGAACCAGGCGTTCCATCACGGGAATTGCAGCAATTCTTGCCTGACTTTAGCCAGACATGGTAAAATTAAACAATTTTGACTTCTGATATTAACAGCTATTCAACAGCAAGATGGAGTCTATCTTCCCGCTTAAAATAAGGCCTATTTATCCATTTCCACTAAACCTTAACACCTTTTTGGAATTTCATTAGCCTCGGGACCAATTGACTTTTAATTAAATAAAATAATATAATCCAATTTCTGCAACAGATAACATCTCCGAGGTGTTATATTTAATTTACTTTAAAAAATTATTAAAACATATAAATTATATAATTTGATTCAGTTTCATTAATTAAATTCCTTTTTAGGTGTTAAAGAATGTTAAAGCTTAGCAGAAGGAACGGTATTCTGATTTAATGATAAAGTCTTTTGTTGCAAACAAAAATCAATCAGTAAACTAGATTTTACTTTTTACCCGGGGTGCAGTCACTAATTGATATCTTGTTTACACAAAATTCTCATTTTTAATTACAAACGGATGATTTTTATTTTACCGAAATAAATAACTTTTAACATATTTGTTTTTACAATATTATTTGTTTATTTAAAAAAAACAAATTTAAAGAAAAGATTTTAGTTTCAATTATATATGTAAAACATTAAATCAGAAAGCCGTTAAATATATTTTAAAGAAAACATTTTACATTATAGTATATCTTTTTTATTTTAACTTAAATATAAAAAGTTTATTATAAGATATATAAAATATCTATATATACAACAAAAAACATGAAAATAACAAATTTTCAATAAAAAAGCTTTTTTCGATACATATAATTTGTAACAACATAAAGAAGTATTTTTATATTCTTTTTAACTTAAATATATATATATAAATCATTTTGCCACTATTCCAAGGTTTAAATTATCCATCCACATACAAATATTATAGCGAAATATAATTAAGAATTGACTGAAAATTTATAAAACATTTTATAATAATTTATGAGCATTTCTCCGCTATAATTTTATCAAACCTGTCTAATTATAGCGTGTTTTCGTAAGTAAATGGATGATGCCATTCAAGCGGCCATTGTAGCAAAGTTTTCCCGCTTGACTTATATATAACATTTTTACATTTAACATTTTTATATTTAAGATAGGTTCGAAACTAGTTCAGACGAGTAAGTCATTAGGTTGATGGTGAAACGGAAAGGGATTGGAGGTTTCCGTTTCATATGATATATCTTTCTTGCGCTATATGTCCTCATATTTTTGCAAATATAAAATTACATAAAGAAGATAATCCTTTGTCAGTTATGATAGATTTTGGTGGTTCATTCATGTATCAGACTTCTAAATATATTGGTAAGCTTTTACAAGACTTTTTAGGATTTGGGGAAAATACTATTGTTTCGTTTGACTTTGTAAATAGTATTAAAAATTTGGTGATAGATGAGAATGATATTATTGCTTCATTGGATGTTACAGAAATGTGTGGATCTATTGATAGAATGAATTCCATAAAAATAATTGAACATGCATTAAAAAATAAAAGTATTTGTAAATATGTCATAAAGTTTATTGTTGATTCTTTAAAAAAATTTAATGATAACATTGTTGCATCTTTTGAAGGTCAATATTATAAAATGTCTAAAGGTTGGCCTATGGGTCTGCCTGTAGTTGCACAAGTTTGCAATTTTGTTTTATCTACATATGAGAGTAGTATTTTAAATATGTGTACTTTTGGAGATATTAAAATTTACAAAAGATATGTGGATGATGTTTTTGTTTGTGGAAATACTAATAGTATAAATTTGCTTGTAAGATCGGAATTAAATAAGTTGAATGGCTTGAAATGGACTATTGAAAAGGAACAGGACAAAAATATTAAATATTTAGATTTAATTATTACAAGAGATAACAGTATATTAAATTATAAATTAATAATTAAGCCACTGCAAAAAAGAGGATATGTAAATTGTAAATCAAAAGTACCAATGATGCATAAGATGGCAAGTTTTAGATCTTTTTTGTTTCAGAATGAAAAATTATGTTGTTACCAAAGTGATAAACTGAAAAATATTGAAATATTTGCCAAAGAATTGCTTGATGTTGGTTATAAAATGGAACAAATAAACAATACTTTATGTCAATTTAAAAAGTTATAATGATTTAAAGGAAATAAAGATTGATAGTAAACAATGGATATCTATTTCATTTATTTCAAATCCACAAGTGAAATTTTTTAAGTATATAAGAATGTATTTAATGTTTCATTCTATGTTCAAAACAATATTAATAAATTAGTCAATAATTCTAAGGATGTCATACCTGTCAAGCAAAAAAGTAATGTCATATATCAAATTTTTTGTGATTGTATGCTATCATATATAGGTGAATCTAGATGCAGTATTGAGAAAAGATTGAGGGAGCATGAATTGTTATATAAGCATGTAAAAAGTAAAAATAATGGTGATTTAATGTCTCCTTCAGTTTTCTTTGATCATGAAAAAACATGTAAATATAAATTTAAATTTGATTTTGAAAATGTGAAAATTCTTCATGAAGAGAGAAACCATAGTAAAAGAAAAATTAAAGAGGCAATTTTTATAAACATGAATAAAATGCATTTAATAAATCGACAAGCTGCTAACATTAAAATATTGATGACATTTCCTTCCGCTTTTTTTTTTTTAATTTAATGGCAGTTGAGGCAGGTTTAAGAAATTAACCGAAAGTACTTCTGTGGATTTAAGGATTGTTTGTAATAGTTTGTAAACCATTAAATTTATTATTTCAAATATATATATACACACACACAAAACAAAATAGCTTTCCCATTATTCATCTCAAAAAACAACTTTCTTTAACAATAAAGAATGTCTCCATAAGATTGATTTTTGAAGTGAATGATTGGAAGACTATTTATGTTTTGTGAATATATGTTGTAAGTATCTCATTGAATTTCACTTGAAAAGATTTATTTGTTAGTAAATAAAACCATAGTTGTGGAAGAATTTTAGTAAAAAAAATTGTTTTGGCTAGTATTGTAATGTTATATGATTTTCTGTTTTTATTTATAATTGCTAGTATAACAATAAGAAGAAAGTATAGTTTAATGAAAAATGTTTTGAAGGGAATGATGAGTGGAAACAAAAAGAAAGGATGAAAAATATTGACATTACTGGGTGGTATGAGATGGGAAGAGTTACATGAAATCGAAAAGCTAGGCAATGAAGAGAACAAGTGGAAACATGGATGAATTGGTGATGTGACTGCTCTCTGGATCTGTCCATGGGAAAGAATACTATTGATTGTTTTCATCTTTCATACTTTAAAATAAAATTTGCTTAATGGATTTATAGTTAAGGCTAACAAACATTATGAACGGGATTTTTTTTTTTTTTTTTGAAAACTGATTCTGTGAATTTGTATTGTCATAGTATTCACAATTCAAATTTTACTGTTATAAATAAATTCATTTTCACTGTTGCTAATAGAGGGGCGCTTAATTGCATTCAACAAGAAAATATACATGTAAATGGAAAAATATGGGTGAATTAGTCTGTAAATTATGTAAGGAAGGAATAGGAAATATTCGGAATCTGTTAATTGAATGTAAATGCTTGAAAACAGAAAGGGTTCATATAAATGAAGTTATGGAAGAATAAATATGAAAAAAGTGATTATACAGAAAGTGGATTACTGTATTGGTTTTTATGCTGGGTTTGGGAAAAGATAAGGGGGATTTTAGATATAAAGGTCATAGAGTTGACAAAGATTAAGTTGTGAAAATGGGATGGAAGCAGAATATGGGAAAAACTTAGACTGAGGAATGTAAAATAAAGTAGCTAACAGGTTTCTCTGGGCATAATTGCTGAGAGATTCTTGACTTCGTTTAAGGAGAAGTTACAGTACATCACATCACATTAACGTTTTATTGAAATTTAAAAAATGATTATAAACATTGCAGAATTCACTTTAATTATTGTGTGCTAAGTAGTATATATTTTAACAGGATCAAGTGTGCAATATTATTTAAAGCGAATTTTTGGCAAGTTAATCTTATATTTTTTCCACTGAATAACGTCGTTATTTGGCATTAAATGTTTTTATGATAAGTGAAGTAAAGTAAGATTACCAAATATATAGGGTGGCTTAATTTTAATTGATTTTTTCCCCCATAATACACATACGCTTTGTTTACATGTTTACCTATATCGAAATAAAAGTAACGTGGCTACCGTGTCAAAGAAAGCACGTGGTGATGGTTATATAACTTTACGCTGAGTTAAGAAATAATAGTACAGGTGCAAACCTACATCAGAATAAAAAACCAAAACCCTTGCCGAGATTTCCCACAAAAC
>JAQFVV010014432.1:0-36890 GCA_028023455.1 Epiperipatus broadwayi
ATATATATATTGTACCCTTACTTCTCGATGTATAATATAGTTTGAAATACGACTAGCTTAATTAAATTATAATGCTCAGTTAAAATTTGCATGTTTATCTTTAATATACTTTTATATTATCATATTCTAATTAAATTTATTATTAATTATCAAAATCAATATAGCTCTATATTCTATACTAATTAAATAAGTACTTATTAAAATCATGAGACTGTGAAGTAAAGTTACAAAGTAATAAGTAGATTTACATTGAGTCAATATCTTCCAAGACATATTGTCTCAATGGCATAAGAATACTATCACCTCCTTACTAACTTACTACTACCTCTACAGCATTCTTATGGCTTTAAAATAAAATAAACTATCTTTAATAATAATAAAATAAATAATTCTTAACTTTTAATTTTTTAAAATATAATTAAATAATCTCAGGTTCTTCTAATTATCTTAAAATAATGATAACTCATGTAAATAAGTATGATAAAGGATTTTATATCAAACCTAAGTACACCTAACTTATTCTAATAATAATAATACTCAATACAAATCTTAGGGTATAACTTAATCTTATCTATTTCTGTTATATCATCAATCACTAAATAAATAATCATATGTATATCTTTTATTTTCATATAGTATCTTAATTCTAGTATAAATCAAAATCTTATAATTTAATAATCTGTGGCAATAAATAATATTGTACTCTTATAATGTGCATTATAATTACCTTATGACCATAATAATATTATATGTTAATGTCAATCAATTCTTATAAAATGATATCAGGAAAATATTGTGTTTATTTCTAAAATAATATTAATAAATTCACACTGTGCAAATATTATGTTTATTCAAATTATCTGCTGTCAAATGCTGTGGTGTAAAATAATGAACTCGACACACTTTTAAAACGAATTAAACAAATTTATTTACATTAACTTCAACTAAGAATTTATTTACAATATTTACAGTTCAAAATTAGGAAAACAAAGAAAATAAAATAAGAAAATAATAATACAATATGTTTACACTGTTATTAATTCATACTCCTAATAAGTAATTATACATTCTTTAAAATGCTGTACTAAAACATTGAAGTATGTTTTCAAAACTTAGACTTTAAACAAATATCAGTGAACTTTAATTATTACACAGAAAAATTTATGTAAACAATGTTTATATAGCATATGTAAACAATTAAACTTTACTAATTAAATTGCTACATCACTTAAATATTATTGTTACTTATTTCATCATATACTAGTATGTGTTCACTTTACTATTAGCATTACTTGAATAGCATAATATAGAAACTAATGTATCCTTATAATGTAATAACAAATAATTGATTATAATTTTATATTTCACTTAATGCAATTCATGCTACATGTTTTATCAAATATGCATTACATATATGTACTGTTAAAATAATAATATTTAAATTATTCATCAATTTCAAATTCATAAAGTATTATATTAGATAAATTCTATGATTCTTTTCTATGTAAAATTATTACTTTACTTTATGTGTTATTCTACTCCTTCTTAATAAACTTTTATCTACAAAACATCCTCTAAAACTTATTTAAAATTCCGGGAAAATAACCTTCAACTTTAAATAAATACTAATTATCCAAACTATTTATACTACGTCATCTATATTCAGTAAACCTTTAATTCAAACATAAACTTCTACATAAACTTAACTTAATTTATCCAATAAAATAAAAATAAAATATAGACTTTGAGATCTCTTCCTAACTTGAAATAAAATAATTACTTGTATGAATAATAAATATAATTCTAATACTCCAACATAATAATAATAAAAATAAAAATCAAAATTTATTTACGAAAGAATCATATAATTATTTCTAAGCTTCTTATGTAATGTTGTATCATATTTATATCATAAATTCAAATTATGCATATTTAAATAAAACTGTTACTGCCAATATAATATGTGTGTATTTTTAAAATATTCATACATCCATTCAACAATAACATATCATTTGGTTGATCTAAAGAAAAAAACATATTAAATACATCAAAATTATTATTATTATGATACAATTTTTACCATCAATAATGATTTAATGTACAGTCCATCTTCCAATATTCTTCGGAATTACAGCTTCATAAAATAATTCACATTTACACTCACAATCATTCTTCAACATATTACGTGTTATATTAATTATAAAATAAACTTATGTAATTAATTATTATATCATTTTTAGTTATTA
This sequence comes from Epiperipatus broadwayi, assembly GCA_028023455.1. Classification (NCBI taxonomy): domain Eukaryota; kingdom Metazoa; phylum Onychophora; class Udeonychophora; order Euonychophora; family Peripatidae; genus Epiperipatus; species Epiperipatus broadwayi. The sequence goes on from JAQFVV010014432.1 coordinate 2,247, forward strand.
TTTTAAGAAATGTACCTATCTTATTTTTAATAGATTAATAATATTTAAATTTTATATTAGATAAATAAACAGAATTCATATTACGTAATTCCAGCGATGTTTTCTTTTCCATCATATAGTTCTTTAATCCTAGGCATAAATTCACTAAAACACCATTTCCTTTTCCGGTCTATCACGTGTTTTTTAAAAGTTTATGAAAAATGAAAACGTTCTTTTAAAACCAAAATAAAAGTTAATCAATTCTTCTATAAATATAATAAAATTAAAATAGTTTATCTGATCCGGATGCAGTTCTTTAAAATATTATTTAAAGTTATTATCTTAAATTAGTCTATAGTTTATGAAAAATAATCATTTAATTATTTTAAATTGACTGGGACGTCCACATATTACTTGCGCATTCCATAACAAAATATCCAGGTAAGAATAAGCTTCTTTATCTATAAACGACCAGCGTTTAAATTCTTTCAATATAATAATTTTTATTATATTAAGACTTTTAGCTAATTATATTTTCAATTTATTTGCCTTTTAAAATTGTCAACATTTAGTCTCTTAAATATAAAGACTTAACAGGGCAAATATTTATAAAACTACTTTCATTTTTAATATCTTTACTTAAGATATACATTTAAATTTATAGCTTGCAAAATACTTTCTTCATAAAGAAGTATTTTATTCTTTAAAATATCTATTTTCTAATAGTCAATAACAATTAGCTTTTAAAATTATATGCTGTCCAAAATACTACTTTTCTCCATCTCGTAACTTTCCAAACTAATCCAGCGTTTGTCATATTTCTAAGGTAAAGTTTCCGATATATTTTCACTATATATGATGTTCCCATGACCATTTGCTTGCAAATTGAGCTCAATAGAGACGACCGATAGGGAAAAAATTAAATTAACACTGCATGTCTATCATTTAAAACTTTTATAACTTATTTACAAGACACTCTTATAATTTTGAAAAATGATTTTAAAAGCGTCTACAAAATTTACGTAGCTATTTTTTAATAACACAATTAACTTAAAAATTCAATCACAGAGTCCTCTCCTAACAATTGACCTGAGCTTTTATACCGGAAGAAACTTCCCATTTGATTGGTACATTTAAACAATCAATTTGCTGGCTTATTTACATATTTACCAACAACACAAAATTAAAAATAAATAATGACTTATTTAATATTTAATATTTATTACATTATTAAATTTCTAAAATAATCTTTATCATTTATTTATTTAAATCTATTAAACATTTTTAAAATATAATCTTACTTGATTTTAATTTTAACTTTTATAAGATTATTTAAAATACACTAAGTCTTTTTTATACGTTATATTTTTAAAGCAATACTTTTAAAAATCAGATTTAATATTCTACATTGATTTATCTTTATTTTATCTCGTGATAGCTCACGTATTATTTATAAATTTTATAACATGATTTTTAAAATAGTTATGCAACTTTATTAAATAACTTCCAAGCATGTGTGTGTTTATTTAACTAACATCTGTTCTCTACAACACAAGAAACGCTTGTCATCGTCTAAAAATAAACTAACAATTGCATTTTTTAAAATAAATATTTTTTAAATAAATAAGATATTATAATAGATTTTAAAATAATTATCCAATACTATTAAAATCAAATATTAGTCTTTTATTTAAGTACTTACAATAATTAAAATATTTATATTCTTTTATAATATTATTTTATCAACAATAAATATATGCATTTAATTTTAACTTGTCTTTTAAATACCTCAGCTTTAAATATTTATTTATTAAATATATTAATGCAGTATTGATTATGGCCATTTTTTCCAACTATATATTATAATCATCATCATTTAAAATGTCTCTCTCAATATCAGCACAATTTTACATATCAAATACTCATAGATTGCTTTCATTAAATCTTTTGAAATATTACCATAAGCAAAATTAACATCACATATTCAAATATATCTTAAATTTAAAATTTTTAATAGATTAGCACAAAAATTAAATGGTGACCCATACAAAAGGGCACAATATATATATATATATATATATATATATATATATATATATATATATATATATATATATATATATATATATATATATATATATATATATATATATCATATTATTATTACTATTTAAGGATATTCCGTGTAGTGAAAAAGCTAAATGTTGACGTTTCAGTACAATATCAAGTACCTTCCTCAGAGTGTCCTCTTTCTCAAATCATAAGAATGCATGTGAGATTTAAAATCATTTTTATCGTTTTCTTTCTCCTCATATTTAAATGAAAGGTGTGAGTTAAAGAAGATTAACAACATTTGGAAGAAACTATTGGAAGAGAAAATAAATTTTAAAACTTCTCAACCAATAGAATTTAAATATGAGGAGAAAGAAAATGATAAAAACGATTTAAATCTCACATGCATTCTTATGATTTGAGAAAGAAGACACTCTGAGGAAGGTACTTGATATTGTACTGAAACGTCAGCATTTAGCTTTTTCACTACACGGAATATCCCGCAAATAGTAATAATAATATGACATCTTTTATCCGTGAAAACATTAGAATTAATATATATATATATATATATAATTATTTATACAATTGATTTCTATACATAGGGAATAGTGTAAGAAAATAGAGAAATTATTTCTTAGATTTTGAGTTATTATTCTTTCTTATCTTAATATTTTATTTTAATGTTATTTTTCAACTTAAACCATTCAGTTTATTTTCATCACTTAAAAGAACCCAAGATTTTTATTTGTTTCTATAGATTAAATCAATTATTTTCTAGTTTGATGAAAATTTTGTTCTAATATTGAACATAAGCTGTTGGAATGTGCATATTTTTATGAGATCTCTTCAGTTGTTATTAACCAAGTGTTAGCATCACATGATTGGTTTTTTTTAAGCTTGTTATAATTCACTGTTATATTATCATTATTAAGACAAATCTTTATAGAATTGCCTTTGAGTTTTCATGTCTGGTTCCATGGCAACAAACTTGACATTAAGGTCAGTATCTTTTTAACTTTATCTTTGTTTAATATGTAATAATCTGAAATCCTGCCACAGCCGCTTGATGGTGTTGTTTATGTATCAAAACATATAAAAATGCTGTTTTGCAGCCAACTTTACGGTTAATACAACATATTATATTACCCATTGAAAGTCACTTTACATGACATTGCAAAAAAATATTACGGCCTGTTTTGTGCTTCGAAACTATTTATGTGTATTTGTTCTATTCATAGCTGATTACTGTATCGTTTGAGGGTGTTTTAATTCCAAGTCAGTACAACTTTTCAAATCTCCATAATAGAGTAATGCGATTTATATTTAATAATGTTGTTAATTACTAATAATTGTCATATTGTCTCCACCCTTCCCTAAAAAAATGTTAATATGTAAAAAATTGGCAAATGGTATGTTCGAACATGCTTTGACAAAGCTTATGTGCTAAGTCATATTTCAGCATGGAAAATATACAAGCCCAATAAAATGTCAAAATGTGCAATTTTTAAACTTTTCAGAATTTCCGAATACAGAAAGTGGGTGGGACTGTGTTCTTTTTTCAGGCATATAATGTCCACCCAAACCCCTGACTGTTTTTATTACAGCAATAAAATAATAAATAAAAAAAGTTCAAAAAGTATTTGAATGATCTTTTTTCAGTGGGGTTAAAATAAATTACTATTTTTGTTTACTTTTTGTTAATAAAATATTAACCCCCCCCTCCCCAAAGCTTTTTATTGTAGAAGGCAAAAAAAAAAGGCTAATTCAAACGAAATATAAATGAAAGTAATAAGTGAAAAAAGTTGTTCAAAAAAAAAATTATTGAATTTTTGTTACAATTATTTATCCGAGGGCGGGGGTGAGAGTTTCAAAACAATTTTTTTACCCCACCAAAAAACACAAAAGTTACTTTTCATTTAATAAGAGAAAAACAATTTAGTCAATCAAAAAAAAAAAAGGTAGAACAAAGTCGAAACAAATCCCAAATAACTGTATGATATTTTTTCGACAGGATTACTTGGAGCTTCTTTTTCAATTCATAACAATGTGTGTGGTGAGATTTAAAATAGTTATTTTTTTTATTATTATTATTATTATCTTATCGTATTCAAATTTTATTGGTTGAGAAGTTAAAAAAATTTTTTTTTTCCAATAGCTTTTTCTAAATATTGTTAATTTTATTCAATTCATATATCTCATTTATTTTCTTGGGCCTTTTAAAAATCTCTATACCGTACCTTAGCTGTCTCTAGTCATATTTTTCAATTTTTATCAGAATGTGTGTTTTATTATGTCATAGTTAGTTAATTCTATGTATGGATATATATATATACTATAACAAGAAGATTAGCAATCTACAATCTCAAGTTTGAGACCTGACACTTTATAATGTGGAACAGCAAATACTCAAGTAATTTGAGATGCATGTATATGTTTTCCATCTGCATAGAATAAAAGATAATACTATTTTATATTTTAATAATATATAAAACTTGGAATAGCTAATTTTCCCAGATTATTTAGTATATGTTTGCTACTACTATTAATCAGTGTTTAAGTAAATATTTGCTAATATTTAACATTATGAGGATATTCTGAGATCTTGATGATTCTAACATATTTAGACATACACATGGCTATACAAAGTGGTAGCATTTGTTTATTATTAGTGATATGGATATAGTAAATAAGTCTTGATAGATATTAAGCTTAGTATATATTTTTTTGGAAAAAAACTATCTTTCTTATATATTATTAAAATTTTCGTTTGTGTGTCTATTTTTAGATTGCCCTTCATTCAGCCCTTTCTTGTCATTTTTTTAAAATCATGATATATATATATATATATATATTCATAGTATTATTTCTGGAAGCTTCCATGTAATAAAAATATAACAACTAAAGATCTGACATTTCAGTACAATAAGTCACAAACCTGATTTTGATAATGCAAAAATACTTGCTAATTTGGAAAAAAATATGCATTAAGAACCAGGACAGAGTTGATTGAAATTATTAAAAGATCAGTGGTTTAAATCGAGCTGTTGAATCACAACATATTTTAGTTTTATGAAGACAACTTATTTTATCACTTTTTTCTAATATAACCTTGAAAATAATTAATAGTGAAACTGAAGAAAAATAAAAATTTTGTTAATCCACATTTTCTGCATGGTCAACTACTTCACACTCAATATCATACTTCACCTCACATTCAATCTCATTACTATTTGAGATTTAATGTTTTTTTTTTTTTTGAAAAGTTAACCTTGACAATGGTGGATACTATTTCATCGAAACATTGAAAAATAAGAAAAAGTAACACATGGTATAACCCCAAATTTTTTTTATATATCAAATCAATTAATAGTGTTCTGTTCAATAGACAGATCCAGAAAGTAGTCACACATCAATTCATTTCAATTCCAAATAAGTCTTTCCATCTCTTAAATCATCCAATAATGCCTATCTCTTCCATCTCTTCTTTTTATTTCCACTCACCATTTTCTTTAAAACATCTTTCAGTAAACTATATTTTTTTAATATATGTCCAATATAGTACCCCTTTGTCTCTCTGATATTTTCATTCAATCCTCTTTCCTTATTTACTTTTTGAAAACTTAACTTCATTTGTTACTTTACTCATCCAATTGATTTTTCCATTCTTCTCATGTTCACATCTCAAAAGCTTCCATTCATTTCTTAATTCTATTACTCAATTCCCATGTCTCATAACCAGACATTAATACACTCTGTGCATAACATTTAATTAATCTCTTCCTTAATTCTCTTTCCAAAGGTTCATAAAATATATGTCTCTTCATAAATGTCTCTTTCACCAATGCTATTCTTCTTTAAACTTCATCTTCACTTCATCCATCCTTACTCAACCAACTACTCAAATACCTAAATCCCTTCACCTGTTGAACCATATCATCATGGACTCCAATTTGCAGTTTTTTTTCATCTCTCCCCATCCATAAACACTTAGTCTTTTCAATATTAAACTTCATTCCATATGCCATACATCATTCTTCCAATTTGTTCAACATATTCTGATTGCTCCCCAGTGATAAGAATCATATCATCAGCAAGTATTATACACTTTATTACTTTCCCTCCAACATTTGCTCCTCTACAGTCCAGATAATTATTTAGAATGTCTTCTAAATAAATATTAAACAGAACAGGTGACATATTACATCCTTGCTGAACTCCACTTTCTATATTCACTTCATCAGTCACATTACTACTAAATCTAATTCTTATCATTTGACTATTGTACATAGTCCAAATCAATTGTCTTTCTTTCCAAAATGTTCTTTTATCTCATAAGATGGACATAAGTTTCTTCCAGACTACTCTATCAAATACCTTTTCTAAATCCACAAAACATATACCAATTTCTTTTTCAATATATCTTTCCACAATTGTCCTCACAATACCAATAGCATATCTTGTGTTTTTCCCTTTTGGAAAACCAAACTGCTCTTGACTAATATAATAATCTACCTTGCCATAAATCCTTTGAGTTAAAATCCTCAATAAAACTTTAGAAGCATGAGACAACAAACTTATTGTTCTATACTCTTCATATTTAGCAGCCTTTTTCTTTTTAGCAATTGAAATTATTATAGTTCTTAAAAAAATCTTTAGGCCAAACTCTACTATTATATATCAAATTGCAAGGTCCAACTATTTCCTTCATAGTAAATTCACCCATTTCTTTCAAAAATTGTATAAGTATTGCATCAAATCTAACAGCCTTACCATTTTTCATTTGTGTGATTGCTTTTCTTACTTCATCCAGAAATATGTCCATGCCTCTATCATCTATTTCAACATCTTCATTTTCAAGTTCATAATTAATCAAATTATTTCCTCTACTAAACAGACACTGAAGATATTCTTCCCATCTTTTTAATATATCATTGCTATCAGTTAATCTCTTTCTATTCTTATCTGCAATCTCACTTGCTACCCATGTTTTTTTTTCCCAAGTAATATTTCATATTCTATCAAATACAGATCATATCTTTTCACCTTTATATCTCTTTACATTCTTGCTTCAACCATTTTTCTTTTTCTAAATCTATTTCTCTTCTTAGTTCATTATTAAATTTCCTATATGCCTTTTGCTCTTTCTACATATTTACATTCTTCCATCATCCCTGCACTTCCACCTTTTCCAACTGATTTTCAGTTATCCAAGGTCATTTAGCTTTCCTTGCATGAATAATACCTATTTCATTTTTTGCAGTTTTCAAGAATCTTTTTTTAATTTTATTCCAGCATTCATCAGGACTATTAATTTATTTCTCATCCTGAACAATCCTTTTAAATTCATCTTCACATACTAAATCAAATTTTCCTCTTCCCATTTGTCTCAATTTATACAAGTCCCATCTTGCATATCTTTTCCCTCTTTTAATTCTTCTTAAACTCAACTTTAATTTAGCCATAACTAAATTATGATCCGAATATATATATATATCAGCACCAGGAAAAGCATGTGAAGCCTTAATGCCTTAATAACATTCTTCTATCTATTCTGAATCAATATATATAAACAATTTGATCACATTCACTGTCACCTGGAGCTTTCCATGCATACAATCTTTTAATATTATTTTAAAACAATGACAGACCCATTCTCTTTACAAAATTGTACAAGCCGACTACCTCTGTCATTTCTTTTTTCAATACCATGATTTCCAATATTTTTCCCTTCACTACCTTTTTCCACAACAGCCTTTCAATCCCCAATAGCAATATACATGCATTTTTCTTTCATATTGAATACTTTCATCTACTCATATATTTTACCAATTTTAATATCATCATGACTACTAGTTACCATATAAACTTGTATAATTACCCAAATCCATAGGACTTGCATTTATTCTCATCACCATTAGCCTATCATTAATACAATTAACCATCAGCCTATCATTAATACAATCAACCTTTGCCACAGTATTCCAAATTTTCTTCTCTACATCAATGTCAACCCCATTAATTGACCATTGCCACTCAAATAAAATAACTTTTACATTTCCACTACTTACTTCTCCACATCCCTCCCATCTCACTTCACTTAATCCCATAAAATCAATATTATGTATATGCAACTTTCTTTTCAAATTCTACAATTTTCCAACTCTCCTCAAAGATATAACATTCCAATTCTCAATGTATCTGCTCTCAATGAATTATGTTTATGAAAATTTTTCAGGCTGATGACCTGAGTAACCTCATATCCATTCCTGCCAAACAAGACACCAAAGTCATTCTTAACTATGATCTCAACACCAAATCAAATGATTCCTGTAGACATACTCATAATAAAACAAGGAAATTATAAAACAAAGTGTTTTCCCATTGCCTTCTTTGCCCAGAAATAACCTCCATAATAGCATTAGTGTGCTAGCCAAATCTCATAAAATAAATATCCAACTACCACTTCCCCTTCATTGCTGTCACCTCTAATGATCTTCCACTGACTTGGAAGAAGGTTGTTGCTGATGCAAAACCCAGAAAGATGTCAACTTATTTAATGGCAGTCAACACTCACCATTATACATTCACTGTCATAGGAATTGTGGCATTCTATAGAAGTAAACACACTACTATCCTCTTCACCACTTTTTGATAATGAATGTTGTCCCACTGTCAGTGACTACTTATTTGCAGTACTCTGCTTATTCAGAGCTAATCTTTATATCTAAAGACTATTCCCCTATCCACAACCTGGAGATGCTCTGGTTAGCATGGGACCCATGTCCTGTTATCCAACCCAGACTCTATATATAATTACTAAAATCATTCAACATTTAGGCAATCCTGATATCAATAACAATCAACAATTTTAATCTGTTACAACACCCTATCATGATTTGTGCCCTATAACAGACAATAAAATGAATATTTATAATAATGCATACATATGAATTATAATTTAACAAATAATATCAAATTGAAATCAGATTTCTGTATCAAAAGTACAGTAGTAAATTTATCTTACATAATGGTGAAAAGGACTCATTTCAGTACTGATTTAGTATGCACTCATGGCCATTTCCAATTATAAGAGCCACCCAAAACTCACACTGACATATCCAACCGATAAATGACATTGATCAATCTATACATTGTCATGATCTGACCATTTGTTACAAAATTGCCATTTTAATAAAAAAAATATAAAAAATACCCAATTTTCATAGTTATAAGAAATGAAATCACTTGATTAAAATATTAAAACACAAACGTAGTTATAAGAAATGAAATCACATGATGAAAATATTAAAACATAATCATAGTTATAAGAAATGAAATCATGTGATTAAAATACTAAAACACAAAATTCACCATTTTCATAGCAATCCGACCATTCGTTAGAAAATCATAATTTTCATCAAAAAAAAAATCAAAATTAACATTACTAGTTTATTAAACCACTTCCTAACAATAATCAAATGGATGACCTAAAATTGATAGATTTAAAATACAAATTATACTATATGCCAACGTATAAAATATGAATGTTAACAAATGATGAAACAGTAAGATTCGTATTCGAATCTTAAGTTTCACCTTTTTCTGTTGTCTCTCACTGACCGGTCTATCCCGCCCAAATTTAAACTTTTTGATATCGAATTGTGTGTGTAACAATATTAAAAATGTATAAATATATGTAGAATTCAGCATAAACATGCACACATTTCGATCTCAAATTAAAGGCAATAAATAGGGATAAAATAGTATAATTTAGATTTCTTTTAGTTATATAATTTTGTATAATTTTAATCATTTATTTTGGATTATAAAGTTCGTATTTATTGCTTTGTTTAAATTTCGTTTAATAATAATTCTAAAAAAATCTGATGTAATATAAATAATCTTATGTTCCCTTTTTGTCTTTGAAATTTAAAAGCATCAATCAGTGATAGATAATAGATTAATTAAAGAAAAATTCCCCAAAATATAATTAGTAAATGTAAAATGTAAACAATAGAATGGCAGCTTTCTTTAATTAAAAACCAATAAAATGCATTGATTATCCTCAGGGCAGATTAAGTAGAACCTAAAAATACCTTAACAAAAATGTGAAAGATCAAGACATTCATTTAAACTTTAGCTTTGCTCTCGATCACTGAGAGTCTCCAAAAATAATAAAATAATTTGTTCCTGCCAAGGTATGACCGAGTAAAGCACCTAGATTATTCTCCATCGGGAGATGGCCTATCGGATGCCGAACTTTCCATTGCCCATCATAAATTCACCATGAAGATCTGCTGCCTGAAATGAATGAGAAAGCTGCTGCTGCCATGAAATTAAATGAATATCTAAATACAAGAAAGAATTGCCACTCATGAACTTTTTGCTGCTAAACTAATGGAATCAGAAAACTTCTTATAAAACAGTTACCTGTCTGTGTTCAAACTCTAGAGTACTCTAATAATATGCTATAGCTCTTCTTCATAATACTTATCTCAATTATAAAATGTAAAAACTGTCATTTGTATAACTAAAATTGAATAATTAACCTAATGTGTAAATTTCTCTAATAATCTAGCTTACCTCATTCTATCTTTCTTGGGTGTGTATTTGTAAAATCTACATTTTATCTATATTTATTATTTAATAATTGCATACTAATAATTGTCTCAATGTTCAAAGTTTAAATCTATGATCGCTTGAAATAGTGATTGCGTGTCAGATTTCATTAACATTACTTTCATAAATAATTTAATTTTCATATAAACTGACACGCATTCAATGTTTCATTTATGGTAATGCAGGGGTCTACAACTTTGCAAATGGCTGACGTATTAGTTATAATAATTCCCAATTTATATAGGTTTTGTATTTATTAAATCATCATGAATAATTCCAGAAAATTACATTTCTTTGAGAGTCACCAACGTTCTTTAGTAAATGTTGATAGTGTAGGGCCAAGTCAGAAATTTATTTAAATCTCATCATAATCATTTATACAGTATACATGTGTCACATTTTAGAGATGCGATGACCCATTCTGCCGTGAAATTTCCGGATTCTTCAGGGTTGAAATTAACCCCAGTCATCCTACACAAGCGGGCATAATGGGTGCTCCTGTAGGATTTGACAATGTCATGCAGCCAGCCAGAAAACTGCGACATGGACCGCTTGTCCCTGGTTATGCTTATGCGACACCTTACTTCGTCGGGCCGATGGCAGAGACCAGCCCGACATTCTTATAAACTCATTCACGGCATTGCAGTTTCGATATACTGCCATTCCATATTGCCTTTCTAAAGCATACCACGTGTTCCTTTACTTAGTTTTATTATTCTATATATCACTCCGCCTCTGCATTATCTGCATAATTCACTCTCAAATAAATGTTTGCCCTTAGTTATAAATAAATATTTTAATTAAATAAATATATGTCTGCCATTACTCTTATAACCCATACTTTAGACTCTTGTCTTGCAAAGGTGTAAATTCTCCAAGGCATGCATTAGAAATACTTACTCGAGAATTTTAGGTAGCTAGATTACGCCTTCAAATAAGTGAATTCCTTTTGTAAACATTTCAGTATCGAAAATACCGCTACTGAAATCCTCAATATAAAATAATGTCTAAATAAATAAATGTATTCTTTAAAATATAATCATGTCGCAAATCCCGCTACTGAAGCTGTTAGTCCATAAAATATTATTAGATTGTTTTATTAAAATGTATTAATAAATAATTTTAAACTATACGTCTGCAGTTACGTTTCATTTATTCGATACCCATTCTATATAATATTTCCTCGATTATGTAAATATGAATGTTTAATTAATATTAGTTTGGTTATTGGCTAACTCGAGAATAAAATCATGAGTCTCTTGCATATCCCTGACCACCGTGCCTAGAGAAATATTTACTAATGTCGCATCAGATGCGTTGTTTCGTGGATTGTATTGTGGAACCGATAAACTATGTTCGAACTCAGTGCCATGGGTGGCTTCGCTACTCGATGGTGCTGCTGTTCTGTATGGTGGTCGAATTCTGCACTATGTTTACGAGTCACACGTTTTCTGACCGTTACAATAATGACGTAGGAAAGATTGATTGCTAGTTTAAATTTAAGTTTGCTAGTTTACCAAGCACATTTGAAAATAATTTTAAGCAATAATTATATTTTCATCCAGTTATACAAATGGAACCACGTGACAAAAAGGCGGTAAACATCTTGAATACACATTATCTAATTGTACATCAATCTTTAAAAAAAATCCAATTTAAGTTTACTAGTTTATTAAACCACTTACTCAAGATAATCAAAAGGATGAACAGTTTAATTTTAAGTTTGCTAGTTTATCAAGCATTCTTGGTAATAAAAAAAAAAGTTCATAGTTATAAAAAAATGTAATTGTGTGATTAAAAAAGCAAAATGCAATTTTGCAAATTTTTGAAATTAAATTTAAGAAATAATTATATTTTCAGCCAGATATACATATGGAATCATGTGACAAATGGCACACAAAGGTCTTAAATTCACGTTATGGAAATGTACATCAATCTTTAAAAAAAATCAAATTTAAGTTTACTACTAACCATTTACTCATGATACATCAACCTTTAAAAAAATCAAATTTATGTTTACTAGTTTATTAAACCAATTACTCATCGCAATCAAAAGGATATACCCATATGAAATAAAGCATATTAATTTTTAAACAGAAAAAGTGAAGAAAAATTTTTAAAAAATATTAATTAAAAACCCACATGTTCAATTATACCTTCTACTTATCAGTAATTCTTGCTTTGTCCCACATAGATACTGTTCGAAATTTGTCTCCTAACGTTGTAATGAAATCTACCCTTGATCGAGTGAGATTCACATAGGCTGGAGAAATCGATAATTTGCATCGATAATGTGAATTTAGTTTGCACACCATTTTTCACATTATTCCATATGTATAACTGTTTGAAAAGATAACTATTGCTCAAATTTAATTTCAAATATTTGCAAAATTGCATTTTGTTTTTTTTAAATCCCACAATTACATTTTTTATAACTATGAAAATTGTTTTTTTTTATTACCAAGAATGCTTGATAAACTAGTAAACTTAAATTTAAACTGTTCATTCTTTTGATTATCATGAGTAAATGGTTTAATAAATTAGTAAACTTAAATTTGATTTTTTTTAAAGATTGATGTAGATTTAGATAACGTATATTCAAGATGTTTACCACCTTTTTGTTACATGGTTCCATTTGTATAACTGGATGAAAATATAATTATTGCTTAAAATTATTTTGAAATATTTGCAGAAATTGCACTTTACTTGTTTAATCACATGATTACATTTTTTATAACTACGAAAATTGTCAGATAGCGATGAAAATGTTGAATTTTGTGTTTTAATATTTTAATCATGTGATTTCATTTATAACTATGTGTAGTGTTTTGTAAAATGGCAGACATGTTTGTGCACTCCAGAAAAAACTAGAATTTATTCAAGAGGTTGTTTTTAGATCATGCTCTGATAGCTGAGGAATTTAATTAATGCATTGACGTAATGGTGATCGACAATTCCAAGAAATATTTGCTGATTACAAATATTTCTGGATAAGAGATGTTACCTTATTGGATGGTGTATTGATTGATTGTTGCAATTATCAGAGAGCGATAAGAAGACTGGGTAAGAACTACACAGTGTAATATAGAGAGTAGCAGAGAGCAACCATGCAGTATTTGAGTAGACATCTGTTTAACAGCAGCAAAGATATCTCGCATTAGTGCTTGCGGTTAATGACCAGCACCCAGTGGAAATGTAGTTCATGGGTATAGCTGAAGAAGACTGCAGTGGAGATATTCAGAGCCTTCATTGGAGAGTATTTGTTGCAGACCAATTCCTTGGAGAGCATTCATTGCAGACCAATTCGTTGGAGAGCACGTTGCAGACCAATTCATTGGAGAGCACCCAGTGCAGAGAATACAAAGTATATTCAGAGCATTTGTTGCAGACCATTTGTTGGAGAGCATATGCAGCAGAGCATTAGTGGCAAGAAAACAGTGTGGGAATTGAACATTAGCGAACATTATTGGATAGCCGCACAGTCATAAGTACAGATATAACACTATGAAAATTGGGTGTTTTTTTATTACCAAAAATGCTTATAAACTAGCAAACTTAAATTTAAACTAGCAATCGATCTTTGCTATGTTATTATTTTTTAACATTTTTAACATTCATATTTTATAAGTTATAATCTTTTGGCATATAGTATAATTTGTATTTTAAATCTATCAATTTTAGGTCATCCTTTTGATTATCATGAGTAAATGGTTTAATAAACTAGTAAACTTAAGTTTGATTTTTTTTTAAAGATTGGTGTAGATTTAGATAACGTGTATTCAAGATGTTTACCACCTTTTTGTCACATGGTTCCATTTGTATAACTGGATGAAAATATAATTATTGCTTAAAATTATTTTCAAATATTTGCGGAAATTGCATTTTACTTGTTTAATCACATGATTACATTTTTTATAACTATGAAAATTGTCGGCTAGCAATGAAAATGGTGAATTGGGTGTTTTTTTATTACCAAAATGCTTGATAATCTAGCAAATTTAAATTTAAACTAGTAATCGATTTTTGCTATGTCATTATTTTTTAACCCTTTAAATGGTTTAATAAACTAGCAAACTTAAATTGCATTGGGGGGGGGGTTTGATGAAAATGGTGATTTTGTAACAAATGGTCGGATTGCTATGAAAACAGTGAATTTTGTGTTTTAATATTTTAATCACGTGACTTTATTTTTTATAACTATGAAAATTGGGTATTTTGGTTTGTTTGTTTTTTCTCATGAAATTGGCACTTTTGTGTTTTAATATTTTAATCATGTGATTTCATTTTTTATAACTACGAAAATTGGGTTTTGGTTTTTTTTATTTTTTGATGAAAACGGCAATTTTATGTTTTAATATTTTAATCATGTGATTGGATTTTTTAAAAAAATTTCTGAGAAAAATGGCAATTGGGTTGTGGGAGGGGGTTGATGAAAATGGTGAATTTTGTGCCTTAATATTTTAATCACGTGATTACATTTTGTATAAGTATGAAAATTGGGGGTTTTTCAGTTTTTTTTATGAAAGTGGCCATTTTGATCGATGTCATTTATCGGCTGGATGCTTCAGCATGGTTTTGGGTGGTACTTGTAATTCAAAATGGCGGCTGTGAGCGCATACTAAATTGACACCCTATTTACGGTGACAGTATTTATATAATAAAGATACTGTTACAGAGAATAATGCAATTAATTAATTTAGGAAACAAAGAATACTTTCAACCATTAGAAAATGAAATAAAAATAATGTCTCTAACTCTATTTCACTTTAAAAAACGTTTCTTATCTGTGATACATAAAATTATGAGATTTAACCAAATTCTAGAAAAAAAAAACATTTAGCAATCTATAACAATAACTGTATAAATTTTTATAAGAGATATAAGAAATAATGGTTATGTGACGTTTTGTGGGATAAGAGATATTACTGGAAAAAATAAAAATCATACTTATTTTTTTTAAAAATAACTCACGATATCTCACTATTGTGTTAAATCATATTGTAGGCAGATTTTTTTTAAAAAATATATTCCTAGTGTAAAACTGTCTGATGAATGTTTTCATAGCATTATCATTTTGAAAGAAGATCATTATAATTAAAAATATTGGGTAATGAATAATACTTCAATAATAAGTAAGTAAGTAATTTGAATATATCTTTGCACAATTTATTTTTTTCATATATATGGACAACATTTTGATAAATATTTTGACAAATAAAAATATTTTTAGCATACTTATTATTAGAATGAAATTTAAATATGATTAATTAAATGTTAATTTAGTAAAACATATATTTATTTAAGGAAATAAAAAAATAATAATTATGCTAAAATAATATAACATAATCCTTTTTTGTTTGCCAAATAAGTTTTTTTTTTTAATATTACTTATATATATATATATGTGTGTGTGTGTGTGTGTAATGATATTCTTATTCGATATCTGTATTTCTTCAAAGTTATATACTTAATCTTATAACCATTCATATTATATTTATTAAATACAAATATCTTTAAAATAAATCAAAACTATGTGGAAACAAAATATATATTTTTAGAACTTTTTTTGTAATTTAAATATAATATAAACACTGCCAATTTATCCAATTTATGTTTTATCTCTTAATCATTAAATTATAAATACTTCTCTTTTTTTGATGATATGTAGAAAAAAAATATAAACTAAAATAGATTTTTTTACTGTGCTGTTGAAACGATATGCTATAAATAGGCAAATACTACATACAAATGCTACTCAAGATACAGCATAAACAAAAAAAAAGAGTGATTATACTATTGTATGAAAGTACAAAAAAGATTAAACTATAAATGTATGTATCATTTTTCCTTTTTTTCATATTTGAAAGAAAGCAGTTTAATTAATATACTTTTTTGGTGACTTAGGGCTATATGCTCTACCAGTAATTGAATTTAGTTTTTTTTTTTTCTTATATAAAATATCTTATCAAGTCATAAGATTTAATCTAGTCATAAACAAAATGTAGAAATGCTCTCCTGGTCAGGAATTCATAAAAAATATAAATGTTGGAAGTGAGATATTTGTGCTATAATTTATTGAACATGAACTCCAGACTAAGACATCCAACCACTATACTAATCCATGCAGGAATGTTGTAGTCATTACTAATATCAATTTCTGCATTAGCAGATCATTTATAAATCATTTTCCCTTGAATCTTATTCAAATATTTTTTTTAAATTTCAAGTACATTCTAGTTTTTGGAGTGATTTCTTTTATTAAAAAATAGGTTTGTTGATTAGAATTCTTTTTAATGTTTCATAATTTTTACGACTAAAAATTAATCATATTTCATTAAAGAAAATATTTTTTTTTAAATTTAAGCTAGTTATTCCACATTAAATTGTTGATCTTGAGAAAGTAAACTGTTCAAATACTTTTATGTGCAAATTCTCAAATTAAATGAGTATCAACAATTCATGATTTTCAAATTCAACTTCATTTATTTTTTATAAGTTCATAAAACTGAGGTCAACCAATATGAATTGCGTCTTTTTATTTCTTAGGATTTTATCTGTAAAAGAAATTAAAGTTACATAGATTACTTTGATGCTAAAAAATTTTATTCATTTAGCTACAACTCTATATGTTTATTTATAGTTATTACACATTAAGTATGTATGATTTGATACTTGTATTTTTTTATATTTGATTGACTATAAGATGACTAAAATGAATACAAATGAAATTTATCTTGCATATTTAAATTATAAGCCAATATAGAATGAAGCTGATGTTTTCATCATTTCATTTGATGTTTTTTCTAAACAATATGTTTACTTGACATTCATGTAAGTAAAAAAATAAATTGTTTTATTATGTGTAACATAATTTACTTTGACTCTGAAGATATTATATTAAGTTGTTAATAGTTTTATGTAAGCCATCCAAATAATAATGTAGCTTCTAATAACAGAAATTTATTTGGAATATGTTATAATAAAAATTTTAATTTAAAATTGTTTTGTGGAGCTTATTATTTTAATTAAAGTACAAAAATATGACATATAAAAAAATAAAACATATAGAAAAAGTATATTCTTATTTTACCTAGGTGAAAGTATGATACTATACTTAAACAATATAGACTTATACATTATAAAAAATAAAACAAATTTGTAATTAAACTGTTTATCTTTTATTTTTTTATGTTTTAAATAATAAAATATTTGATTCTTAATGTTGTGAGGTTTTTATTAATTTTTTTCTCAATATATTTGCTTTTAACAGAAAATTATTCAACTGAAAATTTACTGATGTGAAAATAAAAGTGCTTCCTGTCAGTATCTATTTCAATACTTTCAGTTCTTTTATAATAAAGAGTTGAATTTAAAATTTTTAAAAGAATTTTTATTATTGAAAAAAAAAAAGCATTAATGACATAAATAAGTACATTTTTAAAAAAGAATATTTGTTCATTAAAATACATTTTTTAAATAAAGGCTGAAATAAAAATTTTAATTCTGATTTCATATTTTTTTTTAATATTACTTATTATTTTTTTTTGTTTTGAGACTAGTTTTGTTTTTGAATTTGTAATGCTAAATAATATTTTAATATTGATTTAAAGAGTTTTAAAAATGAATGAAATATTCTTCTATAAACTCAATACCAGTTATTTAAAAATCAACCTACATTCAAATATATAAGCTGGTTTAAGTTTTCACTCTGATTATTATTGTTCTAAATAACTCTAATTAAAAAAAATCTAAAATACAGTAAGAAATGGTCCATTTTCTTATTGTACAAAGTTATTGAACATGACAGATAGACCACAGTTCAATTATTATTTAAAATAGACTTGGTAATTTCACATGGCATTATATTTATTCAATATTAAAATATCATTCAATATTACATATATGACATGTGTTTATTTATTCTAGAGTTTGAAAAATGAGTGAGATATCTCTTCTCTATAAATTTAATATCAGTTATTTAAAAATCAATTTACATTAAAACATATAGGTTGGTTTAAGTTAGCATGCAGGCTGTTATTGTTCTAGATAACTTTAAATAAAAAGATCTAACATATATGAATTGGTCCATTTTCTTATTGTAAAAAGTTATTAAAATTCTCAGCCAGAAGGTATAATATAATCTGAAATACGACTAGCTCAATTAAATTATAATGCTTAATTAAAATTTGCATATCTATCTTTAATTTACTTTTATACTATCATATTCTAATTAAATTTATTATCAATTATCAAAATCAATATAGTTCTATAGTATGTACTAATTAAATAAGTACTTATTAAAATCATGAGACTGTGAAGTAAAGTTACAAAGCAATAAGTAGATTTACATTGAGTCAATATCTACCAAGACATTGTTTCAATGGCATAAGAATACTATTACCTCCTTATTAACTTACTACTACACCTACAGCATTCTTATGACTTTTAAATAAAATAAACTATCTTTAATAATAATAAAATAAATAAATCTTAACTTTTAATTTTTAAAATATAATTAAATAATCTCAGGTTCTTCTAATTATCTTAAAGTAATGATAACTCATGTAAATAAGTATGATATGGGATTTTACATCAAACCTAAATACACCTAACTTATTCTAATAATAATAATACTCAATACTAATCTTAGGGTATAACTTAATCTTATCTATTTCTGTTATATTATTAAGTATTCAATAAATAAATAATCATATGTATATCTTTTATTTTCATATAGCATCTTAATTTTGGAATAAATCAAAATCTTATAATTCAATAATCTGTGGCAATAAATAATATTATACTCTTATATTATGCATTATAATTACTCTATGACCATTGTAATATGATGTAATAATGTCAATCAATTCTCATAAAATGATAATCAGGAATATATTGTATTTATTTCTAAAATAATATTAATAAATTCACATTGTGCAAATATTATGTTTCTTCAAATTATCTGCTGTCAAATGCTGTGGTGTAAAATAATGAACTCGACACACTTTTAAAACGAATTAAACAAATTTATTTACATTAACTTCAACTAAGAATTTATTTACAATATTTACAGTTCAAATTAGGAAAACAAAGAAAATAAAAATAAGAAAATAATAATACAATATGTTTACACTGTTATTAATTCATACTCCTAATAAGTAATTATACATTCTTTAAAATGCTGTATTAATAACATTGAAGTATGTTTTCAAAACTTAGACTTTAAACAAATATTAGTGAACTTCAATTATTACACAGAAAAATTTATGTAAATAATATTTTTTGTAGCATATGTAAACAATTAAACTTTACTAATTAAATTACTACATCACTTAAGTATTACTGTTATTTATTCCATAATGTAATAGTATGTATTCACTTTATTATTAGTACTACTTTAATATTATAATAGAAATTAATGTATCTGTGTAATGTAATAACAAATAATTGATTATAACTTTATATTTCACTTAATGCAATTCATGCTACAGGTTTTATCAAATATGCATTACATATATGTGTTGTTGAAATAATAATATTATTCAAATCATTCATTAATTTCAAATTAATAAAGTATTATATTAGATAAATTTTTTGATTCTTTTCTATGTAAAATTATTACTTCATTTTATGTGTTATACTACTCCTTCTTAATAAATTTCTATCTACAAAAACATCCTCTAAACTTATTTAAAATTTCCGGAAAACAACTTTCAACTCTAAAATAAAATACTAATTCCAAACTATTTATGCTTCATTATCTATACTTGGTAAACTTTCAACCTAAATATAAACTTCTCCATAAAACTTAACGTAATTTATCCAATAAAACAACAGTAAAATATAGACTTTTAAATCTATTCCTAACTTGCAATAAAAATAATTACCCATGAATAATAAATATAATTCTAATACTATAACATAAAATATCAAAGTTTATTAACGAAAGAATCATATAATTATTTCTAAGCTTCTTATGTAATGTTGTATCATATTTATATCATAAATTCAAATTATGCATATTTAAATAAAACTGTTACTGCCAATATAATGTGTGTGTATTTTTAAAATATTCATACATTCATTCAACAATAACATATCATTCGGTTGATCTAAAGAAAACATATTAAATACATTAAAATTATTATTATTATACAATTTTTACCATCAATAATGATTTAATGTACAGTCCATCTTCCAATTCTCTTCGGAATTACAGCTTCATAAAATAATTCACATTTATACTCACGATCATTCTTTAATATATATTCCGTGTTATATTAATTATAAAATAAATTTATGCAACTAATTATTATATTACTTTAGTTATTATTTTAAGAAATGTACCTATCTTATTTTCAATAAATTAATAATATTTAACTTTTATATTAGATAAATAAACAGAATTCATATTACGTAATTCCAGCGATGTTTCCTTTTCACCATAAAGTTCTTTAATCTGAGGCACACATTCACTAGAACACCATTTCCTGTTTCCGGTCCAACACGTGTTTTTTTAAAAGTTTATGAAAAATGAAAACGTTCTTTTAAA
Source organism: Epiperipatus broadwayi (assembly GCA_028023455.1). Classification (NCBI taxonomy): domain Eukaryota; kingdom Metazoa; phylum Onychophora; class Udeonychophora; order Euonychophora; family Peripatidae; genus Epiperipatus; species Epiperipatus broadwayi. The sequence goes on from JAQFVV010014432.1 coordinate 23,452, forward strand.
ACCAAAATAAAAGTTAATCAGTTCTTTTATAGAAATATAATAAAATTAAAATAGTTTATCTGATCCGGATGCAGTTCTTTAAAGAATATTATTTAAAAGTTATTATTCTTGAATTAGTTTATAATTTATGAAAAATTATCATTTAATTATTTTAAATTAACTGGGACGTCCACATATTACTTGCGCATTTCTTAACAAAACATCCAGGTAAGAATAAGCTTCTTTATTTATAAACGACCAACGTTTAAATTATTTCAATATAATAATTTTATTATATTAAGATTTTTAGCTAATTATATTTCAATTGACTTGCCTTTAAAATTATCAACATTCAATCTTTTAAACATAAAGACTTAACAAGGCAAGTATTTTATAAAACTACTTTTATTTCTAATATCCTTACTCAAGATATACATTTAAATTTATAGCTTGCAAAAATACTTTCTTTACACAAAAGTATCTATTCTTTAAAATATCTATTTTCTAATAGGCAATAGTAATTAGCTTTTAAAATTATATACTGTCCAAAATACTACTTTTCTCCATCTTGTAATTTTCCGAATTAATCCAGCGTTTGTCATATTTCTAAGGTAAAGTTTCCGATATATTTTCACTATATATGATGTTCCCATGACTATTTGCTTGTAAATTGAGCTTAATAAAGAGACGATTGATAGGGAAAATTAAATTAACACTGCATGTCTATCATTTTAAAACTTTTATAACTTATTTATAAGACACTCTTATAATTTTGAAAAATGATTTTAAAAGCGTCTATAAAATTTACTTAGCTATTTTTTTAATAACACAATTAACTTTAAAATCAATCACGAAGTCCTCTCCTAACAATTGAACTGAGCTTTTATACCGGAAGAAACTTCCCATTTGATTGGTAGATTAAACAATCAACTTGCTGGCTTATTTACATATTTTACCAACAACACAAAAATAAAATAAATAATGACTTATTTAATATTTAATATTTATTACATTATCAAATTTCTAAATAATCTTTATCGTTTATTTAAATCTATTAAACATTTTTTTAAAAATATTCTTACTGACTTGATTATAATTTTAACTTTTATAAGATTATTTAAAATACACTAAGTCTTTTTATACGTTATATTTTTAAAGCAATATTTTTAAAAATCAGATTTAATATTCTACATTGATTTATCTTTATTTTATCTCGTGATAACTCACGTATTATTTATAAATTTTATAACATGATTTGAAAATAGTTTTGCAACTTTATTAGATATCTTCCAAGCATGTGTGCGTATTTAACTAACATCTGTTTTTTTTTTTTTTACAATAAAAGAAACGCTTCTCATAATCTAAAAATAACTAACAATTGCATTTTTTAAAATAAATATTTTTTTAAAAATAAATAAGATAATATAACAGATTTTAAATTAATAATTCGACATTATTGAAATCAAATATTAATCTTCTATTTATGTACTTATAATAATTAAAATATTTATATTCTTTTATAAATATATGCATTTAATTTTAATTGTCTTTTAAACACTTTTAGCTTTAAATACCTATTTATTAAATATATTAATGCAGTATTGATTATGGCCATTTTTCCCAACTATATATTATAATCATCATCATTTAAAATGTCTCTCTCTATATCAGCACAATTTCACATATCAAATACTCATAGATTGCTTTAATTAAACCTTTTGAAATATTATCATAAGCAAAATTAACATCACATATTCAAATATATCTTAAATTTAAAATTTTTAATAGATTAGCACAAAAATTAGATGGTGATCCATACAAAAGGGCACAATATATATATATAGTGACCATACAGTTGCTACTGTAATTGTCTAGTATAACTCAAAAACAGCAAACATTTTATTTTTATGATTAAGCAAATACAATCATTCCTACCATTGGTTAGATAGCATAAAATATAGTCATAATTAAGTCCAAAAGTCTCTTATATTAATGCTTAAAAAAATTCTAATGTAATTCAAAAAAAGCCAAAGAAAAAGAGAAAACACATAAGGAAAAGTATGTTATTTCATTGTTATATAACATTAGATAAATTCTGAACTTTGCTCTAAGACTATCTCTGGTATGTTTTCACTAATTTCTAATTAGTTATTAATACTAATTATTATTACTAAAACTAGTGACAAGCTCAGATATAGTATGATAAATATCTATGAAAGTATTAAATCAATAACAAAAAAAGCTGTGATAATTATTTAAAATTGTCTACAAAATTATCATAAAGGACAAGTTTATAGAAACCAATTATTTAATTATTATAAAAAAAAGACTATATCCAGATTGATTTGTGCTAAAACAAATAATATTACTATTCATGTCTAGTTTACTTATCCATTTATTTATTTGAATAATTTTTAAATTACTGATTGTTTCAAATATATTGTTATTATATTTTAGAAAAAGGAATAAATATAATTTATCTTCCAGCATTTGACTTATAATAACAAAACACCATAAAGAGTTATTTTATATGAAGTATTACTATTCTGTTTGTTGCTTTTCTGATTTACATTGCCATTGAAAATGTGTTTTAAAAATAATTGTATCCTATTTGAATCATTTTCCATTTCACTGCAAACTTTTTCTCAAAAATTTATGTCTAAATAAGTATCTGCTTTATTTTAATTAATAACTATATATTTGTTACTATTTTACTTCAAGAAAAAACAAAAGAGCTGAAAAGAGATAGTTTTCCTTATAAAAATGAAAATGAACTTTTAATCTCTTAAAAAGAGTAATATCATTTTTGAGGCAATTTTAAGTGGTTATTATCACTTATTAAAAGCCTTTTGTAACATTTCTGCATTAATTAGGATTTAATTATACAAATAAAACTATGACCAATACAAGACAAAAGTATTTCCACTACTTTCCTAAATAAAAGCAAACAAACAGACGGTAAAGAAGAAAACATTGATCAGTAGTTGTATCAATTTTGAGATGATCATGGATTAAGTTTTTCACTTTTTGATTTACAATGTAAGTATACATATCTATCTGGATAACTATTAATCCTGAAGTAACTAGATAGCTAACTATTTGTATTTTTATATTAGACTTTTTCCATCATCTAATATGAGAATTGAATGTCTTTAGAAAAAAATTAATTTTATTTAAATAAAAAGGTTAGTATATGCACAACGTTTTCAGAGGTATTATTCTCCCTTCTTCTTTATGTGTTGCTGGCTTGAGGAGTGACAGTACTAGAATGGGATTCGAACCTGAACCCTTAGATTCTTAAGTATTAAATTTTAAGGTAACACTCTAACCAACTGAGCCATCCTGCCAAAGGCAACAGTCAGTAGAACTTTTATATACTTATCTATGAGATTCTTCCTGATTTCTCCATTTTTTTTGAGAGCAAAGTTGATTAGTGGTTTCCATATATTATGTATAGTCACATTAGGCTGGCTTATGGGATTTTTTGCCATTATCATGTGGGTAGCTTCTTTAAATTTTCTTCTTTGCATCTTTTCTTTTTTATCCTATATTTTTGTGTTTTCCCAATTGACATATGACCATGGGCACATACATGGTCTGCATAGTTCAATATAAAAGTACAACTAGAACACCATCATCACAAATCGTCAGGATAGCTAACTATGTTGAGAGACTGGTTAACTGAAAATCAAAATAAATTCCAAATTTTATTTAACCTGGAAATGAACTTTAAAATGTGAACATGAGATGAAAATGTCATAAATGTTTATATAATGAACTACAGTAAATTTTGAGTGCATTGTCTTTAATAAACAAATAAATTATTACTTCAAAGGTGATTAAATAGATGATTGCAATAAATTTACTATGTCATATTTTATATGTTTTAATTATAGTTATTTATATTTTATAATTAATGTAAAATATAAAGAGTATTCGAACAACACTCAGCATAAATTCAGCAAATAAAATATCGTTTCTTTAACACTCTGCTAAAGATTATTTATAAACTTACTGTATATACCATTAATCGTAATGAGAGTTAATGTGGTGGATTTTAATTTAAATAAATATTTGACATAAATCTAATTGTAAAATATATAATTTTGCTTCTATAATTTTATATATTTTTTATTTAACATTATAACTATAAAAGTTTTTAAAATATTTTATATGTATAATATCTTGAAAACAACAATGATTATAACGTCTACAAGTCGAAAATATACTCTATTTACTTAACTTAATATATGTTTATTCTCTGTTATAGTATTGTCATATATATATATACTTATAAGAACTTAGTGTAGACAATATACGTGTATAATATATATATATATATATATATACGTGTATAATATATATATATATATATATATATAAGTAAATGAATGGCTGTTTTATTTTTAAAAAGGAAAGACACGATCTATTGTCGTAATTAAAAACAACAATAAGACGTAAATTTTGTTAATTTCAAACAAAGCATCAATGTGCCTTTAGATCTTTAATTTACAATTGTATAGAGTCATTGTAACTAAATGATAGCGACTTTCAATATTTCCTAATTATTGTTAATTAGAATTTAGAAATCCGACAATCTTATGACTATGTAAGGTTTAAAATAAATTTAATACATGAATGTGAAGGATTTTTACTTCACTAATTATTTTTTAAAAAATTTTAGTGTAGCAAATGTTTCACAAAAATGATTAAATATTAGTAATATACATGTATAATTACTATATGCTGTCATTTGATAACTTGAGCATAGACAATCTTAATTTTACATAACATTTAAAATAAATGTAATTCAGTAAGGTTTTAGAATGTAGAATATTATTTACTTTTAGAAAAATAATTAATGTAAGAAAATCAAAGTTTCATAGAAACTGTTTATAAATTGTGTCTAGTTATTATATAGAGCAATATATATATATATGGCATGCAAGCCTAAAATATAAAATAATATTGAAATTAAAATAACAAATATATATCTACATATATTTATCAAATGATTTTTTTTGTGTGTTATTGTTTGTACTGACGTTTGATTAACCTTTGGTGAATTATATTATGGTATTTTAACTGTCTATGATTTTTTTTTATTTATAGGTATCTATCTATCCATCTATTATATATCTCTATGTCTATGTATCTGTTTGGCTGCTTATCTATTAATTTGTCTGTTTATATATATATATATATATATATATATATATATATATAAATCTATGTGTCTGTTTAGATCAAGCATTATATATATATATATATATATATATATATAATGCTTGATCTTGATGTTTATTAAGCCCTATTTAAATGGTCAATTATATAAAAATTTTAATTTTAATTGACACTTATTAAAATAATAAATATTCAGTATTAAATAGGTGTATTATGTCAGTGGTGTGTTATCATAGTTCACAAATTTTATTATAAAAATAAGTAAATTTTATCAATAAATCTCCTGAAGGTGATAATGACTTAGACTATTCAAGATATGCTAGACCCTCTGCCAGATTGTGTACTTGATTTTATATTCAGTCTGTTAGATGGACTAATTTTAATAGTATCAAAGTAATATTTTATTAATTTGAAAGTATAGAAATATTTGATATTTTATTATTATTAAATAATAATCAAAAAGATTTAAAATTATCACTATTCTAAATTAATCTTTATAATTAATTCTTAAGTATATTTTTGTTGAGATTTAAAATGATTTTAACAGTTTAATTAGTTATCACTTATGCCTATAGATGTAAAATTATTAATTATATGTTAATGTATGCCCATACAACAATTTAATTGGTTTGTTATTTTGTACAATAATTCTCTCTGGTGAAAGTTTATTTAAAAAAAGAGAGATGCAGAAAGAACAACTAGAATAACAGAAAACAAACAATAACAACCTCTGAAAATAATGCCACTAAAAAATTATCAAAAATAAAATTTGAATTGAATTGAGAATGGAGTTGAATTATATTTTAACTTACAACTAATGGAATAGGGGATTCTATTTGTCCTACATACGTGATATACACCATTCTGTCAATCCATAATCATCAAGGTTCACGTATAAAACTGAAAGACAACTTGAAAAATATCTCACTAAAATGGATTTCAGACTTAAATAAAACCAGGAATTTGTAAGCATAAACTTTTATTCTTTATTTTATAGCTGTTTTAATTATTATGTTTACTATATGCACTATTAAAATCATTATAACTTATTTGGAACAGCAAGAAGAAAAAATTGAAAATTATTTTGTGCTTTCAGCCAAATGAATTTAAAAATTGGCAGAACTAAACTGTCTATTATTGCTGTTTTTGGATTTATAAGGCACTCTTGATATGTTCAAACCAGTGCAAAATACTACCACAATTCTATTACAGTACATTAAGTTCTTTACAGGAAAACAATAAATTTTTAAAAAGAAAAATGTTATAGTACTATTAAATAAAGTGCAATAGTAACGTATACCTACTTATTAAAGTAATATAAATGAAGACACTAAATTACAAATGTTTACAAAACCTTTATTGAAACTTTTAATATAGAATACTATTTTTTCAGTGTTGCCTTAAACTCACCTTCTGGCAAAATAAATGTGCCATCTTGTAAAGACATTACAAGCAGAATTGATATCTTTATTATGCTGAGTTGTAGAATCTCTTTAAAAGTGAATCAAGTGTCAACTTAAATTTTGATTTATTAATTATTACATTAATTGTATTCTAGATCAGACTTCTAACATGTGAAACATTAAATAGTACCATTAGTTAATAAAGTATATGAAATATATATATATATGATGAAAACAAGAATCAATGTTTATCTTCAACTTCTTTTTGGAATAATAAAGTGCTGAAGTTAACAGATAGAATTACAATTGTTTATAGACTCAGCAACATACAGAAATTTAAATATATATATATATATATATATATGTGTGTGTGTGTGTGGAAAAGAACATTGATCAATCACCTAATACTGTAGATCTGTAAAAAAGGGGTTGCGATCAAAATTTTCATTCTCTTAGTTTCACAAGAACAAATGTGAGATGAGAAATTTTTGCAATAATCCTTATCATCAATAATATTATGTTTGTGTCTTATAATGTGAATATATTGTTTTTACAGATATAAAAACAAGTGTGTGTAAAAAAAAAATGAAATCCACAATAAACATTAATTTGATCAAATAGAATACAAAGAAAAAAAGGTAAAGTAATCAATCATATTAAAATTTTTGTTTATATTTAAAACATGAACATAAAAATCATTATGGTCTATTTTAATAATTTTATTTCTAAGATAAAAGCTACAATTGTTGAATAATAATAATAAATGGGCAGTGTATAACTTTGGTTAATTTAAATGCATTAAATATAGTATTTTTATAGTGTAATACTTGCCTAAGTAATGGCTAATAACAGCTATAGCTATAGGTCATTCTCAAATTGATAATGATAGTTATAAATTTTATGTATCGAATAGTAATATATTCCATTTTTCTAGTGATTTTATATATTCATGATAAGTAATATTGGTATTAGATTTATCTGTTGTCCTGTTAAATAGTTACAATAATAAATATATAATATTTTTGGAATATGTGGTAGGTCCATCATGTGAACTTATTCTCTTTCCCTGAATGATGATATAAATTACCATCATGGGTTAATTATGAGTAATGCCCATCAAACTTTGAACAAATTAAAGTATTACTTTTGTAGTTTATTGATCCAGCTATTAAATAAGAAACTAACCACCCATTTTCCTTTTTCTCATATCCCCAAAAGTAATGCAGAAGTAACACTGGGATAACAGACCATATGCAGTCACAAGATGACCATGGTTTAGTTTAAAGTTATTTTATAGTAGATTGTTATTTAATGCCTATCTATTCAAGATGATCACAGTTATAACATTAAGTTTATATTGTTTATCATTTAAATCCAATTTGCTTCGAAATGATATTATGTTTTCTTAGTGTTAAAAGGTTTATTTATGTAATATTTTTCTTTAATCTTAAAAAAGTCCTACAAAGTAAAATTAATAATTAAAGGGTATAAAAATGATAGTCATGACTCTTAAAGCAATATTGGCTGTCTAGTAGCCTAAATAAATATATTAAAGCAAGAAGTCAATAGTTTCTAGTATTATATTTTAAGTATATTTATTGTGTTATCCTGTGTAATACTATTGGTAGCTTATCAACCATTGAATAGAGATTTTGAAATATATTGCCTGTGTTTATTAAAAGTGGATAAGCTCTTAGAACCATACTATTATTAGATAAGCAAAATATTAAATGTATAGTAAGTCCAATAAACTCATGTGAGTAATAAATTTGATTAACAATAAATTAAAGGGTAATGATTTATTAAAGCATTTAATAGACCCTAAGTGATCTTCCCTTAATCACAAAATGTTGTCACAAAATTTTGTTATATGAAAATTTCTGTCACATTTGTCCAGGATTATTTATGTTTTTCTTCATTCTTATTAGTATATTCACAAAACTTGTCAATAATGTAAATAATTTTTTTTTGAAATATATTTGTCTGTGGCCTTATTGCTAATTACCATTCATATTGCTATTGCTATTGCTATCAACATATTATTTTTTATTGTCATAAAAGTCATCATCTGTTAATATAATAGATTTTATTGCATGTTAGCAAATCAAAGTAGATTTTGTTAAGCTCTTACATTTACAGTAAATAAAGCTTCATTAACTTATTGATTAAAACACTGTTGGCTTAAGCACATGTATTATTTTTAAATAATATTTTGATTTGTCTTTTGGAATGACCATTTATCTGAATCATTAGATACATCATTCACTGATCTTGATCATATTGAACATAGGTATTTAATAAAAGATAGTTTATAAATTATTATATTTATTTTATTAAATATGTACTGATACTTCATTAAACTTGAAGTTCATATTATTGTTAGTATTGGAATTCTCAAATATTCTTTATTAATTCTATTGTTTTATGCACTATCTTTTATTGTTGTATTTGGGTAGTGGCAAAATCCCTCTCACTGACCCAAATATACCTTTTAAAATAGTAATATTTAAGTTATTTGGACCCTGAGAAAAGTAAATTATTAATTAGCAGTCGTAATTTTGAATGTATTGTAATTTTCAATTCTGAAGTTATTTATTATGCTTTGCCTTAATCTCTCATGTTTATTGTTATTGTTTAACTGAGTTTGAATAATTCTAAGATGTATATTTCTTTTCTAGTTTTAAAACAAATAACCTATTTTAATTTTGTGGTTAAATATTTTGGTTTAGTCAAGCTTAGAACCCTTACTTTGTTTCATTTTTATCTTACTGTCATTTGACACAATATTAGTTTTACTGTTCAGGAGCTCATTCCTCATCATCAACATTGTTATCATATTTCATCCAGAGTTTTCTTTTATTTTTTTATCCTCATTTCATCTTAACTCATTATTATTATTATTGTTGTTGTTGTTGTTATTGTTATTATTATTATTATTATTATTATTATTATTATTATTATTATTATTATTATTATTATTATTATTATTATTATTATTATTATTATTATTATTATTATTATTATTATTATTATTATTATTATTATTATTATTATTATTATTATTTTCTTTAATTTCTTATTTTCTTTTTTCACTATACTCACTTACAATTTTTCTTTACTTGATTTCATTTATTTATTTGTTTTGATTTATTTTTAATTTAATATGGTAGGGATTTCTTGTTTTTATATGAATGTTAGAGGGATGAGAACTAAGTGTGTGGAAATTAAACAATTCTTTGAAACAGAGCATTTTGATTTGATATTTTTACAGAAACTTGGTTAAATCAACAATCTTCCGATTGTTCTTTCCTTGATAATAAGTATATTATTTTACGTACAGATAGATCTTTAGAATATGCAGCTAGAGGAGGTGGTACTCTTATTGCTATCAACAAAAATGTTTTATATAAGGATCTATGTTTTACTTCTTTTGTATGGGAATCTACATGGTGTGAAGTTTATATGGATCATAATTTTAAATGTATATTGAGAAATTGTTATTTTAAACCTAATATCTCACTTTTAGAGCTTGATTATTTCTTGACAGCACTTGAAGATGTTTTGATTAGATATAATAACATTATCATTGTTGGTTATTTGAATATGCCTGATTTATTTAAGGGTAAGATTATTACACATTATTCTTTATTATCTCAGAAAGCTTTAAGAATGCTTAGATTTTGGAAATTTTTTGGACTTCAACAATATAACCCTGTTGTTAATAATTTTCAGCATACTTTAGATTGTGTTCTTTGTAATGTACCAATAGTTAGTAATTTTCACTTTGTCTCTGTTTCCTTTCCAATGGATGTTGCTCATCCAGCTATCGAATTTTATATTAAGATGTGTTATTCTAAAATTACTTGTTCTAATGTTGTGAAAAGGGATTATGGGAGGGGTAATTGTGTTGATCTTTGTAGAAAAATTTCTGAAGTTGATTGGAATAATATGTACTCTATTAATGATGTGAATTCTTGCTTGGATTATTTTTTAAAAATTTTTAATGGTTTTATTGATGTATATATTCCTAATAAATTGTCATTTAACAAAGGTTATCCTCCTTGGTATTCATACACTCTTATTAAGATTATTAAAAAAAAATCTTACCACCATAGACTCTATTTTAAGACACAGAATATAATTTATTATAATAACTTTATCAATTTTAGAAGATTGGCTAAATATATCTACAAACGAGATTTACAAGCGTATATAAAAAAAATTGAAATTAATATTTCTTCTAATCCTAGAAAATTATGGAATTTCATTAATAATTCAGGCTTGGGTAAGAAAAAGGTTCAAATGACTCATGGTTCTGCATTAAATGCAGATGAATTTTCTAAACATTTTGCAGAATTATACTCTTCACAACATGGGATTGATTCTAAAATCACATTTTCTGGCAATTTGTCTAGTGCTAAATGTACAATTGATCATATCTCTAGGGAAAATGTTATTGTAGCTATTAGGAGGCTTAAGACTCACTCTAGTTTAGGATATGATAATATTCCTTCTTTTATTTATAAGGGGTTAGCCAAATTTATTGCAGTACCTCTTGCCTTTATTTTTAATCTGTATCTTAATTCTTAAACTTTTCCTAGTGTTTTGAAATGTGCTAAAATGGTTCCAATCTTCAAAAATGGTGATCGAGATTGTGTTTCTAATTATAGACCGATTTCTGTTCTGCATACCATTGCATGAATTTTTGAAAGATGTATTTATAATAAAATTATTTCAGATATGGGTAAGATAATTTCTTCTTCTCAACATGGTTTTAGTCCTAATAGATCAATTGATAGTAATCTTCTGACAATTTATGATCATATAGCTCATGCTATTGAGGATCGTCAAAGACTAGATGTTATTTATTTTAATTTAACAAAAGCCTTTAATAAAGTTGATCACAGTGTCTTACTTCATAAATTACATAAAATAGGTTTCTCTAATAAACTTGTATATTGGTTTCAATCATTTCTGTGTAGTCGTACAGCATATATTAAATTCAATAATAAAGTTTCATTTAAATTTGAATGCAATTTAGGTGTTCCACAGGATTGTATTTTAGAACCCATGCTGTTTAATGTTTACGTTAATGATCTTAAGAATTGCTTGAGATATTCTTTTCTGTTAAGCTATGCTGATGACTGTAAGATTTTTAGAAGAATTATGTCAGTTAACGATTGTGTTCTCCTTCAGAAGGATATTGATAACTTTAGTGCTTGGTGTGAGTCAAATAATATGACAGTTAATTTTGATAAATGCTCCTTTGTTTTTTATTCCAAAAAATCTGAAGTTTTACAATTTTGTTATTATATCAATACTCATAAAATTATTTCAGTTAAATGTCAAAAAGATCTTGGAATTATGTTTTCTTGTAATGGATTTTTTACTCATCTGGAAATGATTGTTGGTAAGGTTTTTAAGGTTATGGCTGCCATTCTTAGACATGGTTATTAGTTCAGTAATGATACTAAATGGAAATTGTTTTTTTCATTGGTTCTTTCTATTATTGAACATGGTTCAATAATTTGGAACCCTAGTTCTTTGCAAGGATGTAATTTGTTGCAGTCTATTTCAAAGAAGAATTTTCAAATATGTTTTTTGGGAGGGTAAAATGATTAATATTTTTATAAAATTGTTAATAAACAAGTTATTTTATCAGATATAGTTTCAACTATCTCAATTAGGTCTTTGAGTTATGATACTAGGTCTACTTGTGTATATCAGATTCAAACATATCATTCTAATATTCTTAAATTTTCTCCTTTATTTAGGTTACCCTCTTTATATAATCAGATTGGGAGTAATCTTAATCTGTGAGACAATGATTATACGAAATTTTGTAATCTTATTAAACTGAAATGTTATGTTTGATTTTGTCTTTTAAATTTTACTTTATTATGTATACATTTATATTTTCATTTTATGCTATATGTTTTATTTTCACTTTTATTGTATATGCAAACTGTAATTTGCTTTATGCTGTTGTTTAGCACTTAAATAAATGAATTGAATTATTATTATTATTATTATTATTATTATTATTATTATTATTATTATTATTATTATTATTATTATTATTATTATTATTATTATTATTATTATTATTATTATTATTATTATTATTATTATTATTTTATTATTATATTTTTAATCAAGTCTTTACATATTATAAAAATATATAAACGAATAAAAAGTAATTAATAGTTATTTACATATTTTATTTACAAAATAGAATTTTGGAATTATATATATTGCAAGTATCAATAATAGTATTATTTTTGAAAACCAATAAAATAAATAATTGTTAAAGCAATCAGAGTATTAATTTGATTTATAGCACTGTTTCAGTTTGAAAAGTATAAAGGAAAAATATTATGAAATAAGTAGAATAAAATCAATCTTTTTGTTAAATTTTTATGAATTAAAAATGCCAATCTGTTCCAGTCATGTGATAATCTTTAGGATCTATATAACTATCTTAGAAGATAAAGATAGTGAGATTATTGGTATGTGTGGGATACTTTCATGTATTTATATTTATTACCTTTGACTAAATTTTGCATTGTTATGTTAATAATAATTAATGTCAGTGCAGTTGAAATTTAAAAATGATATTTGATAGTATATTTTCAAAATAGGTTTTTTGCTTGTTAAATGGGGTTTATTTACATTTCTATGAATTAAAAATCTCAATCTATTTGAATGAAGTTTCAATTTTTATTATCTAAATAATAATCTTAGACCATAAAGAAAGATAAATATCCATCTTTTTTACTAATGAATTCGTTATCATGACAGAACATTGAAGTATTTTCATGTTCAATAGGTGTTGGCTTCTTTCATGAATTTATATATATATATATATATTAG
>JAQFVV010014433.1:0-36852 GCA_028023455.1 Epiperipatus broadwayi
ACTAAATCGACACCCAGTATTCATTTATTGGATATATCTGGAGCTAATATGTATTTATGAATTAAGAAATAAAATATAACTACTTCTGTTTGAATTGAATTTGATGGACAAAATTGCTGGTAAATTTAGTTCTCTTCAATAAAAATGGAATATCAAATAAAGCATTATTAATCACAGAGTTACTAAAGACTATTTAAAGTGGATAACGCTATTCAAAATAATAAGGACAATTGTGTATTTAACCCAGAACGGCACGAGGAATATCGTATATTTGTCAGTATAATAAGGGAGAAATTAACTGCTTGTGATTTGGTGTCAATGGATATTTTGTGAATATTGGAAAGTAGGGGGTTTATTTAAGTTAAACTTATATATTTCTTTTTTTTTAAGTTATACTGCAGAAGTGCATTTAATTTAAAGTCGGTTTGGAATGTGTCCTACGTTGTTTATTATAAACCCAAGCTTGGCAAATGAACTTTTTATTCAGATTACAAACTAATAACTTTTGTGTTTTTACCTTTTATTTTTTTTTAATACTTAACTCATATAATGTATATAATGGATAGAGAAGCTTTATTATTATTATGTTTATGTTATAATTGCGTTACTTAAAAAAAAAAGTAGTACACCGGTAAAAATATTGATTGTGTTCAAATAGGTCTTATTATTTTCCTTACGAGGATGAAATAAATAATTTTAATAATATATTATTAGAGAGGTTTACATTCATTTTGCATTTATTATCTTAAAGTGAGAATTATTATTATTATTATTATTATTATTATTATTATTATTATTATTTTTTTTTTTTTTTTTTTTTTTTTTTGAATTAACGAACGTATAATAAAAATAGCTTGTTAAATATAAAAAGAAAGTTCGTTCATAATAATTAGAAGCATTAAATCTTAAAAGTAACCTAAAGTTTATTAAATAAAAAAAAATTATACCTTAATGCAATATTTAATTATCATATTACCTGCTTAGTGCATAATTTAGGGTTAATGTTATATATACTTTTATACGCGAGAGTGTGTTTGTTTTGCACAATTGTAATATTTGTGTGATAAAGTATAATTTGTGAATATTTTATGCATAAATTCGTACAGTGTCGTATTTTCTGAGTTGAACAGATTGATGTATTATCTGTAGATATTTGTCTGCTAGCATGTATTTATAAGGTTCAATATTTTCGAAGCTATGATAATAGAAAGAAATCTGACTGCGTTGTAATATTTATAGGGATAAAAGATCTTGCTTATTTAATATATGTTAATAATTTCCATGAGTAGAGCCTAGTTTATTTTATATGCGTATGATTAATGATATTTTTGAAGTGATGTTCGGGTCCTGGTGTTGTGGGATTTAAAATCCCCACCAAATAATGTATTTAGAAGTAAAGGAGTTATTGTTAAAAGATGATTAAATGATGGTTAGGAAGTGATATGACATTTTTCTTGGATTCTTGGTATTGAGTAGATGTTCTCAACCAAAGGTATATGTGGAATTAGGTGAATTCTGGTAGAAGTGTTCAATAGATGTTTATATGCTCCTCATGTATATTCCCTTTATAACGTGTTGTATGTGAAATCATAAAATATAGCTTTGTGTTAATTAAAAAGTGGTTAGACAAATTGTTAGATTAATTCTGGATGTAGTACTAGTGTCATATTTATGGAGGATTTATGACATTGTTCGAAATAAATTAATTATGTGATATTTTCTTAATGAAGGGAGAGTTTACAGAAAAGATTGTTTTATGGTATTGCTGCTTGAACGTACACACACACGCGTAATATAGATAATATCGCGAATTGAGGTATAGAATTATGAAATATAAAAATGAGAAATAAATGCTCGGAAATATACTAAATTCAGTTAATAAAGGTATAAAACATTAAGATTTAAACAGGAAATAAGTATTTAAGTACAATGTATCTATTTAAGTAAAAATTAATCATCAAATCATCAGAATAAACATGATTTTGCTATGTATGAAAGGTATAAGGAATTGGAATTATTATTTATTCAATTAGAGAAAGTTGTTTTGCCGAAAGCCAAATATTAATGGTTTGATTTATTTTGTCAATCAACCGTAATATCCTCTCGAAAGTATTTATATATTTTTTTTTTTTTGTTGTGCTAATAATATGATATTTCATTTATTTATTGTCGTATGGATAAAACATCTAAGCAAGTATGAATTCCAAGTCGGGATCTTTAAGTTTATTATTAGTTTGTTTAGATAGTAGGAATCCCAAACTGATGCTAAAGATTTATTTAATAATTTTACGGTCTATAAAACGAAGACCTATTTTGTAAATATTATGTTCATCCCAATTTATTTTGTTTGTTTGTAATAAATGATGTATTTAATTATTTAAATTTAAAACAATTGTGTCGTGAGTTATTTTTTTGGTATACATTCGTATTCCCATTTCCACGTCTCCACATTTTTATAAATCTATTATAAAACAGATATACTATTTTAAAGTTATCATATTAAATTTGCCAGTGTCTGACAATATTGTATTTCTTAATCCAAACATTATAAAGAGCATTTGCCACTTGATAAACGTATTAGGAAGGTTGCCAAGTCAGTATATTTGTTAGATGATGATATGAGATTAAAATACCCTATCTCTGTCATTATCTTATTATTGAAGCACAGTAAAATATTTAGTCAATTTGTTTCGTTATATTTTAGCATACTTTATAATTATGGGCAATGGAGTTTATTAATTCAACTGTGTTTATTAAATTCCCTGAGATCTTATTATTTATTTCTTGATTGGCATTAGAGTGTTTAAATTATGATATGCCAAGTAATAAAATTGTTTACGAATATAATTATAGCAAGCTGATATATGTTATACTTGGATGAAGGAAGAAATTACGTTTAAAGTATATTTTTCATAGACTGTACTAAGTAAACCTTATGATTCTTTATCATACAATCAATTAACAAAGGAATTTACAATATATTGAATGCTTTATAATGTTTCTTTCTTTATTCATTTATTATTATATATATTTTGAACTGGCTATAGCCTCCCACTGAGCTGAGCTGAACATAAACTTAAGTATAGAGTCTCAGTAATAATTTTATATTATATATTTTATTATATTGTTCTATTCATTATTAGAACTGGCGCCTGGGCATTTCGTTCAAATAATATATATGTGCGGTGTTGGGAGTCTAGGTTATATATATATATATATATTAGATACCAACCAGTAACCACCTAAACATTCACAGTAAATATAGTAATCAATATTTCTCACTGCTACAACCTTCTCACCTTTTAATAGCAAGAATGGATATATATATATATATTAGTGAAAAAATGTTGAAATATGATTCGGGTATGTCATCAAATCTCATTGCCCCTTGTCAAATTTTTTTGTGCTGATATTTAAAAATACTAGTAAACACTGGGTGTAAAACCTTTTTTTTTTTTAATTTTTGTTGACATACTAAGTGAATGTGAAACAGTAAGATATGCCTTACCAATCTTAGTTTCACCTTGTCTTCCTGTTTCCTACCCTCATGCCTTATTTAAAACCCTAATTTCATTGTACTGTGTGTGTACTGGATATATTTACCAAAATCCTGCCTAAATTTATATGTCTAATGGGGTGCCCGGAGTTTTATAATAATTAAAAGTTGTTTTTAAACGGTTTTATTTTCAAACCATCGAGTATATATTATGTATATATGCTTGTACAGTAAAGTAGGTTACATATTCTCATCTACCCACATACTACGATAATATTTAAAATTTATAAAAATATTTTATTTAAAATTTGTTGTTGTTGAATCTGTTTATTTTGTGATGTTATTTCACTATAATTATTTGCATTTAATCAAATAATATCACTGATAAATATTTCTGGAAATTAAATTCAAAAAGAGAGTTTTATAAATATAAAGTGTTATTTAGTTTTCAAAAACATGCCATTTTCTTTATATCAGTGACAAACAAAAAGAACAATAGTGGCTAATTTTAACCATATTGGCACAAATTTTACTAGTAGATTTGATAAGATTAAAACAGTGTTTACGAACAGATTTTAAAATGCAGTCCGTGTTTTCAAATGTATTAATAACTTAACGAACGGATTTTATCACCGCAGGGTTAGATTGTAATCAGGGAGAGTATATAAATAGGGCTTATTGATTGTATTAGATTATTATTATAGAGTTATTAATTAATCTGCCTGATATTGTGACCGCAGAAGTTATATTTTCTAAAACTGATTTTTTATTAGCTTTTATTTGTGTTATCGGACTGACCGGCTTGTTGGTTAGTTTGGAACTAGTTTTAAAATCGTTTACCCTCAGAATGTCGGGGTAACAAGGCAGTACGCTGTCTTTCCCTCAGGATCTTGTGCCTTGGCCATCCGTCATTCAAAATTTGATGTCCTGTCACCATATCATTTAGCCCAACTGATCCAGCCCAAAGAAATGCTGCTCCTGATATTTACTAACTGCTGCTGTAGAAAAATGAATCAAGAAGAATCCTCATAATTACTTAAGAACATTGTTACAAATTTGGAAATGCCCATGGACGAATTTGAAAAAACAAGGTAAGTAAAATCAACTCGAGATCTCAAAAACTTCCAAGCTATATAGCTAATAATTTTGTATATTCTTTAAATGTATTATTCAAGTGGTTTCTTATTAATGCATGCTGAACTTGTGCTTGGGTTGATTTTTATTATATTTATAAATGTCTTATTTAAATGTATTATAATGAAATATTTAATTAATTTCTTTAGACAAATGCGAGTTACATAGGGAAGTTAAATAATGGGTGGTTGCCATCTTAGTTTGTAAACTGGAAACATGCATCTCACCCCTCCCATCTCTTAAATATGTTTTAAAGTATTTTGCGTATAATAATTTTGTTAATAAGTATAACTTTGTTAGAATAAATATTTATTTATCTTAAATTTGTTGAGAGTCTGCTGGCCATTAAAATATGAAAGTTGAGAGCAAGTTATTTCTGTTTCTAAATAAATTGCCCTTTATTTTACTAAGTCTTCTAAATTTAAACTGTGTTGCTAGTAAATATGCATGGGTGCTGGAATCTTACCATTGGCAAAGGTCATCATCATTTAAATCTGTTCCCCCTTATTTTACTCCATGGTTCCCAGTACAGTGCTACAATGGCACCTAGGAATTATTTCGCATACGTCCCCACAGATATGAAGTCCTGGTTGTGGGCCAGGCTTGAGCTGTGAGTGGGCTAGAGATGTCCCAAATAAAAGGCAAAATGCCTATCCAATGCCATGGACCTTTTCTTCATATTTTATAAAGTTGCATACTCATAAACTGCACCCCTCTTCGGCATATACTCGCTGGCACCACCGTGCATTTCCCTTATTAATTATTTAAAAGAATTCTATTTAAATGAATTTTAAGTCCGTTCAGTATAGCTCGATCTTATAATCTAGTTAATCCCCTCACGAGCGACTCTCGATCTCCATTTAAGTTTCTAATTATAAATATTTTAGAATATTCAAACTCTGTTAGACTTTCTATGACTCATATATGCCTTCCATGTCACTATATTTTAGACACGTTATCTAAACGAATCCAAGTACGAGGTATCAGCCATCTTGTCATTTATGTATATAGCTATCCAATTTGTATAACTAAACTATTTTCCATTGTCTAATTATTAAAATATTATTTGTAAATTTATTTCTTTTTT
The DNA here is from genome assembly GCA_028023455.1 of Epiperipatus broadwayi. NCBI lineage: Eukaryota > Metazoa > Onychophora > Udeonychophora > Euonychophora > Peripatidae > Epiperipatus > Epiperipatus broadwayi. The sequence continues at coordinate 5,718 of JAQFVV010014433.1, forward strand.
CTTTTATTTGGGGTGCAATTTAAGTAACATACCATAGTGGGTTTATCTCGGGCACATCTATAAGTTATTGTTAAATGAACCTAGTGCTATTTTAGATTTAGAGTCTTTTGTTTTCTCCCTGATCACCGGCATGAAACTATACTATTAGTAGCATCAAATGTGTTATCACATAGAGGGCATTGTGGAGTTTGGACTTTGGATTCGAACTTGGGATTTCTGGGAGGTAACACTCTTAGTGTTGAGTTCTATGTCCGGGTTTAAATTCTGCAGTGTGTTAGCGAGATAGACATGTTTTGACTGTTACAATATATATATATATAAATGTTTGTTAATTAAAACAAAATTGTAATTATAATAAAAATAATAAATTTAATGATAATAAACTATTATAAACAATCCTTAAATCTGCAGGAGTACTTTTTCAGATTTAAGGATTGTTTATAATGGTTTATTACTATTAAATTTATTATTGTCATTATAATATATATATATATATATTGCAGTAAATAATAAATACATTATTTAAAATAAAATAAAAATAGTTTCAGTTTATTACTTATATTACTAAGTAAATGAATAAAAACTAGCATTTTAATTTGAATAAATAAAACTTATAAAATGTTGCCTTATTAAGAAAAAAAATTATAAATGATTTTGAATGTGTGCAAATCTCTCTCCATTCTGTTACATTGTTGACTTGATTTTTTTTGGATTCTAGAAATGAAACAATAACTTTCATTTTACAATGTCAAAAAGGCAAATGCAACAAAGAGTAATGAACACATACTATATTTAAAATAAAAAAAATAGTTTTCAATTCATTTCTTAAATAATATTTAATTTAATGATTTATTTTACATATATACAATAATGTACTCATAATGAATTGTATATATACATCTTATACAACTCATCACATCACCACATACATATGAAAAGTATAAATGATCTCCAATATATGTATTATGTGCTGAACAAGCAGTCATCAGTTGGTCCAGATCACTGTCTCCCACACATATATACAATCACTGCTCAGTTTATATTAAGATAACAAATCTTCAAACTTTTATGAATAAGTGTCAATCTTCTCTAGTCTTAAAATCTTCAACCATTCATATCATTGAAAATCCAAGGATGAAATGCTCAAAACCCTTGTTGATAACAATATTATTGTCATACCCATGTTGGCCTTAAGTCAATCTGACTTCTCAAACATAGGACATTAATTTTAGTATAGACAATATATATTTAAATATTATATATATCACAGTAAATAATAAATGCATTATTTAAAATAATAAATTAGTTTTCATTTATTAGTTAAATAATAAAATAAAAAAACTAGCATTTCAATTTGAATAAATAAAGTTTCTAAACTGTTGCCTTCTCATGCATAAAAAAATCTTATATATGATTTGGAATGCATGCCAACTTCCTCTCCATTCTGTTACATTGTTGAAGCAGATTTTTTGAAATTTAGAAATAAAACAAAAACTTTCTTTTTACAGAGTCAAACGACATGGAAAAATTATTTTGATTCATTATTTAAATCATTAAATAAACAAATGAAATCTAGCATTTTAATAAATAAAAGTCTAGATAATGCAAAGATGCCAGGAAAATGAAAAGCATAAATGACAAGAAAAGAAATAATTACAGTGTGAGAATTGAGTGGCATCTGTTTACAAATACATGACAAAAAGAAACTACTGGAAACAAATAAAGAGTACTGGCATTACTGGTGACCAAAGCCTTTTGAGAAAGAACAAACATGTTTCCCTGAGTCATGAAAAATCATTGGATGATCTTAGAAAAGAAAAATTATAGCACTTTCGACTGACTAGAAAAAAAGCCATGTAATAAGGAAGCATTGGCAGAAATACACAGAATGGGAAATCAACTAGTATAAAATGAAAAAAATACTAAATACCAAATGAAAATGAGATTCACATTTTTACCTTCAAATTTTTATATGAATAGCGTTTCATTGATCATAAATATTTTTTAAAAAGATATTATATTTCAGATGGTTAAAATAGCATTTGACAAAATTCAATTCATGTAGAAATAGCTTGCTTAACAAAAAGGGAATTACAAAATATCTGAATACTAAAAATAAAATACAACAAAGATAAAAACATTTTATAGTAAATGGATGTTTCTTCAATCACAATTGAAATTTCTAGATTGAACCTTGAAATAAGAGCATGGGGGTCCATATAGGGATAGAAATAATTAATTTCTGATCCCCCATACTTTTATTTCAAGTTCAATTTAAAAATGCCAATTGTGGCTGAAGAAATAATTATTTTGGGGGGTTTTTAGTGCACAATAAATAAAAGCATTTGCTATAAAATATTTTATATTAATTATTATCAGCATTTTCTCCCCATTATTTCTGTTATCATGTATATATATTTCAATTATCACTGTTGTTTAATGTTATAACATTTATATTCATGAGATTTTATCACTAAATTTGTTACTTTTGTAATGGATGTGATATCATTTTTCTTAAAAAAAACCTTTTCAAAAAAATCATGATTGCAATATGGTTTTTGCTTTAGTAAACACTGAACAATTGATTAAAAAAGTCTAATTATGACATTTAATAAAAGACAAAATTTACAGATGAGTAAAGCCAAACATTACTTCTTGAAAGATTATAGAATTTCTGTTGATGCTGTAAGATAAGCATACATTATGGAGTGTTATGTGGTTGTATTGATGTATTTGAAGTGGTGTCAACTGGTTTTTAGTCTTCTCATTATGCAAATTATGATAGAAATATAAGTTCAACAGAGATTGGTTGATTTTTATTATTAAATGTTTTTATTTAAGTTTTATTTATTTGTGAGTTTATTTGTCAACTATTGTAATTACTTTTATTTTTAAAACTAGAATAAAATTTTAAAATTAAAGTTTAATAGATTTAAATTCAATAGAATTAATTCAAATTTTGTACATAAGCAAGAAATGCCAGGCAAAGTACAATGGTACTATAATACTTTAGGTAAGTGATCTAGTTTCTTAAATCTGGATCATTTTAGCTAGGTAAATTTTGAATATGTTGATATCAAATTTACAATTCATTTTTAGAAGTTCAATCTGTTTTAAATATGGCTTGTGAGAGGGTAGAATAGAGATTTGTTTGGTTTCAATTTAAAAGTATAATAACATTTTCAAATTGAGATTTAATGACTGTAAATTCAATATAATATGTTGAAATTTTGTACATATTTTTAAATGACTAGCAAAAGTGATAGGGCACAATAATATTTTAGATAGGCAAACTGGTTTTTTAGATGTGGAAAGTAAGTGGAAATTTTTTTAAAATGTTGATATCAAATTTAAAAGTTGTTTTTAGAAATTCAATATATTTTGAGTAATGCATGCAATTTTCTTGGTTTCAATTGTAGCTTCATTTAAGTTATAAGAAAGTTTACATAATAGTCTTGTTAAGCTCTTTTTTTAAAAAAAAATATTTAAAAAAAATGTCAAACACTTTTTAATAGAAAAGTAAGTATTATGCATACATATTTATATATAATTTTGTGCACATACTAAATATGATATATACATAAGAAAAATAGATATTAACTTATTGCATAAATATCTAATGATATATATATATGCTATAAGTGCCAAATTGATTTAAAATAAAATTACACAGATTAAGTGAAGATATTTACAGTATAGTTTTGTTAAGCATTTTTTTAAAAAATCAAAATTTCCAATCAAAAGCAAAAATGTAACTTCTAACTTAAAAAATATTTTCATATTTTTAGTCATTTAATGATTAATTATACATAAATATTATTATGTACACATACTAAATCTGATATATACACAAGGGGTGTGTGTATTACCTTACAGCAGAAATATCTAGAAATATATTGTGACCTTCTGGATAGGCACAAGAAAAAAATTTTAAGTAGATAGCACTGTATCAGTACTATCTAGTTGCATATAACTAAAAAATGAAATAACCTGAAATTTTAAAAATGTTTCATTAATAATCCAGAACCCTGTTTAGAAAGTACTTGCAGATATTATTTGGAAGTTTTAAGGTATTCAGTATTTTTGATGGATATTTAATGATAGAAAGGGGGGTAGCTTGTCACAGAAATTGTATGTTGAGTTGATCCAGATCTGTCCTATTTGTCTGTAAGACAGTGGTTGATGTTTGTTTTGTGATTTTCTGATTTATTTGCTCATCAATACTTCATCCATAGTATAGTTAGTACAGTATATGTGACTCATGGTCATGTAAGTCTCTATTTTGATCAGATTGGTTTAGTACTTATAATGCAGCATATGTGTGCATGTATGTATGTGCCATCTTACAATGTCATTTTTCTTCATGAACTTAATTGTGTTACAGAATACTACATTTTGCAGTAAAATATTTAAATTTACAATAAATATCTGATAACCAATTTAAATACATTTTGAGTGATTGATGGATAAATGGATCAGTGAATATTAAACAGACCATATACACTATCAATCTCTTTATTTGCTAAATAATTATTTTTATTTAAGAGTATAAAAAGTATTTTTATTGATTCAATTTAATGAATATTATTTAGAAGACAGAATGATTTTTTCTCTTTTTTTTCAAGAGAGAAAAAGTTGTTAAATATTTTCAGCTAATTATCTTAGTGCAAAAGGTGGGATTCACTTTTTTGAAGTTGACCTTTGGGGACAGTAACCTTTGATTGGTGGGAAAAATGGATATCTAGGTAATAATCAGTAATAAAAAGGGGTTAATATACAAGAAAGTCTGCTTTATTACAATTCTTTCTCTCTCTCTCTACAAAGTGGTTCTTCCAAAATTAAGCAGTTAACATTCAATTAAAATTCAAAAGTATATTTTTTTAAGTATTAATTCTCTCATATGAAACTAGTTAAGAAAAATTTTTTGGAAGATAAAAGAAAGGATGGAAATGTAATCAACTTTAAACAAGGTATATCACACTATATTTTCAATTAACTAACTTGGATTTAATAGCATTGTTTAAAATGCATATGTGCATCTATATTTCAAATTTAATTTGCCTAATCTTAATCTTTAATATTAAAGAAAAAATTGAAGTGTGTGAAGTTTGCTGTTTTATGGAAAAAGTTATGCTGAACTTTTTTACAAAACATCTCATAAGATCTAGATTAACAATTTCTTCTGGCTATGGAAAAGTAAAATTCAAATGGAAGGATGTGTATATCTAACTTAGTATAACATGCCTTATTATTAATATTATTGAACAAGAAATATGCCTAACTATTCAAGTCTTATAGTATTAAGGAACTGAATGCATGGCTTATGTAACTAATGGATGATTGACCTATATTTAATGTGCATATAATATTGATGCAAGTAGAAGAGCATGAATATTAAATGTGAACTTTTCTTATTATTATTCTCGTTTATATTTAATCCATTATTAAAATATATTGCCATTTAAAAATTATGTAGACATAAGTAAATATTATGAATTAAACAACTATTCACCTAATGGATAGCCTTTGATAATTTATTACAAGTGCCTTGACAAATGTAATTATAGTCAATGTTAGTTGGTGGAGAACTATTGTTCCTTTTAAATTTGCAAGATAGAGTGCTGAGTTATAAAACTATAAAACTGCCAATTAACTAAACAGTAAAATATTACTAAAATCTGCAGCAGTAAATGTTAATTTGTCATTATTGAAAAAGAGATAGATATTGAATACTTCACATGCTATACCATCAGCAATTTCAATTAGCTATTGCTAAGACTTTAGAAACTGCTCTTCAATTGGATTAAAAATTTGTGTATTGTGCACCATGTAGGAATTTGTCTATATGTCTACTAACATCTATCCATTTTATAATTATTGCCATTATCTCCATAAAGATCTAAGAAGCTTTAGTTACAGACTGTCCAAATAAACTTTTATTTTCCAGATAAAGAAGATTTAATTATTTCTTTTGTTGTTAGTGTATGATAGATAGGTAGACCAATTTATTTGTCTTTATATTTTTTTTATTTATTTTCTTTTACTCCATGATCATCTTGGATATGTATAATATAAAGAATATTATACTGGGTAATTGATCATTATTTTGATAATTTTTTTTGTTTTATACATGTATTCTATACACTTATTTAGCAATAGAAACATTTATTTGCTATTATGAAGCTAGCAGCCAATTTAAGAGGGGTAAATGCACAAAAAGTGTTATTTTATCTTTGCATTGTCAGAGATTAAGAGGTCTATTTAATAATAATTGTTATGCTTTAAATTTAACAGATTTATAGTTCATCATAAATCAAAATTTTATTTCTATTTATTAGTTAATGTTAAATACATAAAAGTGTTGTTTTATCTTTGCTTATCAGAAGTGATGAGGCTTATTTAACAGTAATTATTATACTTCAGATTAAAACCTTTATAATTCATCATGAATTAGAGATTTATTTTTGATTTATTAGTTAATGTTGGTATAATATGTATGTATTGAATATGATTTGAAATTATTTTGTGTGTTTTTCTGCATATGTGTGCCTGTTTGTATGATTCATTTATATAATTGTTAAATTTAAAGTCACTTGACTTGTATTTCTCCAATTGGTTTCGGATGATGTGATATACCAAAAGAATTGGAAGAATCAGCAATTTATCTAAAAATGATTTTTTTTAATGTTTAGAATGAAATGAGTTAAGTGGCTATGAGGAAAAAAATCATTTAGGATCTATATTATATTGTCAGGGATTGAGAGAACTCTCCCTTAGTTTATTTAAATACTTGTCATGAGTGGATTATATTTTCCAGATTAAGCAGTTGTGTAGTGTGATGATTATATTATATGAAGTGAAGCAGTGTATTTTCCTTGTTTTTGGTGATGAGACTGAGTCCACACCAGTATTGAACCTCTGAGTAAGGTTAGAGGGTCACTATATTTTGTTGTTTAGATTATTAGAGTTAAGAAAGTCTCCTTGTCCCTCATGTGTTCATTTTGGAATGTTTTCCCATCATATATTTATAACTATGTACATTATAGTTTGCCAATTAAAATAAAAGATAGGATTAGTTTCTTTTATGAAACATCTAAAGTAGAAGTAGCACTAAAGTTGTTGGTTGTTCAATGGCATCATCCGTATTTTATTTTATCTCTTGATTTCATAAGCAAACTGATGGGATGTAGCTGCATTAATTATATTATAACAGGTGGCATAATATAGAAGCATGCACAAAATATTATTGAGCATGAAGGTCTGGAAGAATTTATCACTGGATTTGTAAGTCTTAGTTGAATATTTCAAATCATATTATACTAATTTATTCAAAATTTTAATGATCAAATCTTCAGAATAATTCATCTTCATCTGAATGAGTGAACAGACAAAAGGAAGGGGGAAAGGAAAGTGCATCTAGTTAATAGAATTGTTTTAATTGATTTATAAAGGATAGTGTGATATCGTTAACTCATATGTTTATCTCCATATTGGATTGTTTGACTACTCCAGTGTTGGTTTGGTTGACATAGAATATTGTAATTGGCTCATAACATGTATATAGGTGAACCAAAAGTATAAATATGTTTAATTTAATCTTTATTTACTCCAGTGTTAGCTTGTTAATAAATATCTAATAAAGCATATTAGAATTAGTTAGTAACATGTATATGTCTGAAGTAAGAATATAAAGACGTTTAATTTAATGTAATTCCTTCAATGTTAGTTTGTTGATAAATGTTGGATAAGCATATTAGAATTAGCTGATAATTTGTATATGTTTGAAATAAGAGTACAAAGAAGTTTATTGTAATGTTAGTTACTCCAATATTAGTTTATTTACTAATGAATATTGGAATTGGCCAATAATGTGTATATGTGTAAAGTAGAAGTGTAAATTGTTTATTTTGACTACTCAATATAATAAATGTTTTATTTATTAAAAACTTTGTTGGGAGTTATTCTTTTACATGCATTCGTATTTTTAGTTTCCACACACACATACATATCCAATATGACATGATTGCACTATTTCATGAACTTAATAATGAACATGTTCAGATCTGATGATATTGTTTTCTCAATCCAAACACGATATAAAATGCTGAACTATTTGATGATCCTCTGATGAAGTTTGTATACTTAGTTATTATTTAGATAATGATTTGAAATAAAAAGATACCATATTTCTTTCACTGTCTAACTACTACTTCAATAAAACAATGCTCAATTTTAAGTCATTACCTTTTATGATGGCAATTGATAGCTATTGTAGAGTATAAATTTTTAAATAAGTTATGTAATAAAATCCCTGAGATATTATTTTATTGTTTTCAAGTAGATATTAAATTAGTTATTTAATTTAAACTTATTATACAGTAAAAGTTAAGTAGTGCTATGCCTTTGTTTTATTTAATTTAAACTTATCATACAGTAAAGTTGATTCGTACTACAGCTTTGTTTTATTTAATTTAAATGTATCATATAGTAGAGGTTGATTACTGCATTTAGATGATGGGAGGAGATAAAATTGAACTGTAAATTGGTAATTCAAATGGATGGAACTTTATTAATTTCAACTACTTATTTATTGCCAAACCAAGTAGATGTTTTACTCATTAATTCATAATGTTGCCTCCTGTATTTTATTTGCATTTGTCAAATTATAGAACCCTCTAGCTCCAGCTGAGCTAAGTTATAGTTGGACAATATTCTAAGCATCTCAATAGTAATTCAAAGTAGAGTCAGATTAGTAATTTATTCTATTATTAATAGAATTGGTGCCGTGAGTATTTATTTATAGGAGACGTAGGATAGGTATTGGGGGAAGGTTACAATATATATCAACTATAAGTGAAGTTGATGTAAAGTACATTTAGTTTTACATTTTTATTTACTATACTGGACTAAAAAGTTAAAAATAAATAGTTCTTTTTTTTAAGTGTCATAGCATCGGCCGGGATGCAAACCTGCAACCCGGGCAACTGCCTGCAAGTGCAAGGCAGTCATGCTGACCTCTCGACCACCAATGCAAAAAATAAATCTTTTTTATTAAATGCTTTTATTTTGCACTAAAAAGCAAAAAAAAAAGTTTCTTCAACCACAATTGGGTTTTTAGATTTAACATGAAATAAAAGCATGGGAGGGGAGGGAGCAAAATGAATTAAGCCAATCTATTTTTTGTAACAAAGGATTGACATAATGGATTTTTGGACCCTTCCCCCATGGTTTTATTTTAAGTTAAATTTAGAAATCCCAATTGTGGTTAAAAACGTAATTATTGTTTTTCTTTTCAGTGCATAGTAAATAAGAATATTTAATATAATTTTTATCTCTATTTATTTTAAACATTATAAATTGAAATACTGTAAAATATTTTTATAGATGGTGAAAACTAAATTAACATTATTTAATATATACCTAATCTGCATTATAAATCATCTCTTCATTATTAACCTAACTCTTAACTACATAATGCTTGCTCTATAAGTTGTATACATATATTGTAATAAGAATCTTAAAACATTGCAATGAAAATCACTTCAGTTATTTTCTCTTTACATATACTTGTCAACTAAAAAAAGAAATGAAAACAAAAAGCAAAACTGCATTTCTGATCAAAACTATATATTAGCTTTGGTAAAAGAATATTTTTATTAACATTATTTTTTACTATAATATTTAATTTCATAAATAAAGTGTGTTATGTGATGATTTTATTTAACTTGATTCACTAATTAATGCTTTGATCTCATTCACAGTTAGTTAAATATATAGCAAAATTGTTTTACTACAACTATCAATTAATTAGTAATAATGCAACTAATTCTCTCATCCATATTAAGTGTTTTTATGCATATTAGCAGATGTAAAACTCCATTGATAGTCCTATGATGAAGACAATCTATGTTTAACATAAGCATGTGCATCCATCAATATTATTAATAGCAAGGATGCAGCATATTTATGGTTCATGGTCAACATATTGTCAATATTTGATCAACTGAGTTGAGAAAATGTAGATTGCTTTTTCTACTGTTTATCAGAATAAATTACTAACTTTGCTTAGAATTGTTTTACATATAATTGAAAACTTTAAAACTCATTCTAAATTTTGATCCATGCTATGGATCTAAATATAACCACTCCATAATGATGTAAAAATAATTCAAAATTTATATCAAGACATTTTCACAAATCTGACAATGTTTTTGTAATATGTATTAATTGCTATAACATCATTAATTAATTTCCACCTGAACATAAAAACAAACAAAAGTTCAATACTAAATGATTTTAAAACTTTTTGTGGTTTTTAAGACGTGGGACTTTTTAGCATTTTTTACATTTTATTCTTTTATATTAGAAATTTCTTGATCGTGAATACTTTTTTTACTTTTGTTTTGCAATTTTATTTTTAATACATTTTATACTCATCTTTAACAACTGTTTTAGTAAATATAAAACACCACTCTTGAAATTTTTATTTTTGTTGAATAAATTAGATAATAATTTAATTAAAATTCATTCAATGATTTATCAAAATTTTTAACATATAAACTTTAAAAAGTCGAGATGTATGTTAATCATAACGATATCTCCTTGAATTTTTTTTGAATGTGTAATATTCTTTTAATGACAATTATACAAAAGCAAAAAATACATACCTGTACTTGGAAGTTCACCAAAAGCTCCCGTTCGAAAAGGATAAACAAAATTTTTTTGTGTTTTACCATAAACCTTTAAAAATAATACAAATTAAAGATGAAGAAAATTTATGTAAAGGATCAAATTATTTAAATATAAAATTATTAGTTTTAAAATCAGTAGTGTTTTTTTTTTTTTAAAGCAAGTCTATTTTATTAATAATAATAAATTTACATACACATATATTGTGTTTGCTTGAAATTTTGTACTGATTGTATTTTAGTAATGATTATAAGTTGGACGATTTACAACATTTAATATTATTAATTATTAAATGACTTGAGAATAATTCAAACGTTATTTAATCTTTTCAAACACATTCTGCTGTTAATAATAGACGCAAGTCAATATTTAGCAACAACGTTTTAAGTTATATTATTTTTCTCTCTGCTTCAGATGTTGATGGCCTGATCAGTGAAAGTACTAGCATGGAAATATCTTATTTTATATTCGTGAAAATTAAATTTAAAGTGATACTATAGGCTATTCTGACAAAGACAATAGTCAGTAAAAATTACATATATCTATCTATGAGGATGCTTTTGATTTCCATTTTTCCTAAAGGCAAGGTTAATGAGTGGCTTCTAAACATTATAAATTATCATACTAGTTTGAATAAGGACTTATTTATTATTGTCATGTTAACACCTTCTTTGAATGTTCTTTTTTGTACTTTTTCCTCTCTGTACAATGTTTCTGTCTTTTCCTAGTTGAAGATCTGATATTATAAATACATCTGTATTTTTTTCTAATCATCAGTTTGTACTATTTTAATCATTTTTCAATGTGATGATTAGTTTTACCAATATATATATATCCACATTCATATGATATTACATAGATACAGTTTTTGTTTAACAGCATTTCAAGTTTAGATTTTTTTGAGGTTATGATTTCTTATATGTGAAATGGCTTTGGACATTGTTTTAATGATACATTGATTGCTAATTTATTTAGTTTGCCTATTATCTCTAGTATTATAGTTTCATTACAGCACCAATAATTATTTGCTGTTGCCTATTTAAGATTGAGGGTGTGTTATAGGGTAGATATTTTTTTGCCAAATTATTAATTTCCAAACAAATATTTTTATTTTGTTTTATGTTTGTAAGTCCATTCATTATCATAATCAGATGAATATGCTAAGCATTTTTGTGTGTATGAGGATTTCTGTAAATTGTAGTTTTGATTTTACTATGAGGGAGCTTTATCACAAGAACAACTAAAACTGTCAATTATTGCTTTTATAATTCTATTGTGAATTTAAAGTATATGTTATTGCTATGTGTACATAATTATTATAATAGTGCTCCACCATGTTTATACACAACAAAAATATCATTAATAAATTGAAACCAAACATTAGATAGATAATGAGTAGTATATAGCTGTGGTTTTAAGTTTTTCCATGTAAATACTGCTAATCAGATGTGATAGTAGTGAGCCCTTTAGCCATTACTGATTTTATTGGAAGAATTCTATAGCATTGAAAGTATATTATTGTTACAGAGAATGTTAAATAGTTTTATTATACAATAATGCTGTTAGTTTCATTATATTAACAATAAAAATATTTGTGCTCATTTCTAATCTATTATCATCATTTAACCTCTTTCTTACAATTGACAAGAATCCATGACAAAGTACATTTGTAAATAAATTTTCAATATCAAAGCTTACCAATACTTTAATTTTTAAATTTTTGATTAATTTCACAAAGTGCTTACAATCCCAGAAAAAGAACTATATAACTTATATGCCAAAAAACTAACAATGCTGAGAAGAAATCTTGATGTTTTGCCAAGACAAATTTCCAGCATTAATAATAGGTCATAATGAAAAGTGATAATTAGTGAAATATTCTGTTTGAATAATTCTTGTAACTTTGTTTTTAACATCACTACTGGCTTTTATGCCATTGATCTGCTATAAGAAATTTTCATATTTTGTTATTGTAGTCAGCTGTATCTCTTACAACTGTAGAAATGCTTTTTGTCATCATGTAGAATGATTATAGATTTATCTAATTTGAAATATTTGATAAGTGTCTCTCACCATATAAAATTCCTTGATTTCAATTTTTGATATCATTCAAGTATTCTTTGCATTCAAGAGTAATTTTGCTGATTCTTCTCCCATTGCTGCCATTTTATTTAATAAAGAGACATTAGATGGAATGGAGAAAAAATTTAATCCCTTTTCCAGAATAGAAATTTCACCATAATGTATATGGAAAAGCATAACATTTTACATGTCCATGTAAGATTTCAAGTTTGTTCTTTTAATATTCTTTATTTTTTTATGCAATTTAGAATATAATTTTCTTTCTGCCTAAAAAACTCTTGTGAAGTCTTTATCAACAGGTTCATTTTTTAGAAAACATTCTATATAACAAAATAAACACAAGATTCAATACTTGGAAAACCTATGAACATTTATTCTTTTTTTAATGGACTTTCACTCACTCTCTGTGTAATGTTCTTAGCTTGTTGGGAGTAAATTGAAGGTTCTGATTGCAAATCTTTAGCAACTATTCTATCAGATTTACATTTGCATAGAAAATATATTCTGTGCAGTTATATAATTTTATGAAATGTCTAGATTTTGATACAGGATTAGGTTTATATCAAATACTTGTGTTTAGCTACAACTCTATGATGGGTTTTAAAAGCAATTATATATTGGACTTCTATTATCTAATATTATTTGTCAAATATTTTTAGAAACTTTCAAATTTTATTTAAAATTTTCAGGCATTAGACAATTAGTAAGAACATATAAATATATTTAATGATTAGTAAGAACATACAACTTTTTGAGTTATTCTTCTCCCATCTTTACTTAAAATGCTGGGGTTGACTAATAATAATTGTATTAGCATTAGAGTCAAACTATATTTTTAGATACATGAATATTGCATTTAAAGTAATGTTAATCAACAAAATTAATTTGCCAAAGGCAGCAGCAGTCAGTAAAATTTTTATATATTTATGTATGAGTGTCTTCCTGATTTTCTCCATTTTTTTCTTAGGACAAGGTTAAATGAATGGCTTCCAAACTTTGTGAATTATCACATAAGGATGACTTTTGAGGTTATTTGTCATTGTCGTGTAAACAGTATCTTTAAATATTCTTCTTTGTTTTTTTTTATTACCTCCAATGTTTTTGTCTATTCCCAATCAAATATATGTTCATTAAGATATGCATGGTCTGTCACAATACATACATCTGTTTTTTATTTGCTAATATCAGAGCTACTATTTTAACCACTTTCAATAAGCTAACCGGTTTTACCAAAATACATCCTTCCACATTCACATTTTTTTTTAGAAGTAGTTTTTGTTTTTTTAGCACTTCAAATTTCGGTTTTGTAGAGGTAAGGATTGTTTTGTAGTATACTATGGCTTTGGAAAGTTGTTTTAATGGTATATTAATTGCAGTCTTTTTAGTTTGTCTGCGATTCCTAAAATGTATAGATATGGTATAGCAATAGTAGTTGTTTTTCAGTTTGATGTTTCTTTTTGTTGTCTATTTAAGATTTGTTTAATGATAACTGATGGATAATCATGCTTTACAGCAGACTGTTTTATGTTGATCTTATCTTTTTCCAAATCATAGAATTTGAACAAACTTTTTTATTTTTTTTTATTAGGAATAGTTTTACCGCATGTTTTGAATTTTTGTCATGATTGGAGTCTGAGTAGAAAATTAATGACCTTTCCTAGTTTGCAATTAAAATCTCCAGTTTTTTTCCAAAGAACTAAGAAGATTACTTAGAGAACAAATGAGGATCAATTAAAAGAAAGAATAAATTCCCAAAGATTACATTCCAAATGTAATGTAAAATGTTTTTTTTAAATATATTTACTAATGAAGCAAAAGTTTTTTAATTAGTAAAAAAATTATGTTCTATATTGTATTAAAAAATGAAAAAAAAAATCAAAAGAAAAAACTTGTAAACATATACGGGCTTACTTAATATCATATTGTACCAAATAATCTGCCAGCTTTATCAGTCAAAACCCATAATGCTAAATGGCTAACATATGTTAAAATTTTTAATATGGAAAAGGACTAAAATTTGCCATCACATCATTTAATAAAATTTAATTTAATTAAATTTAATTCCTTAGATATAATGCAATAGAAAAAATCACTCACAGATTGTTATTAGAAAAAACAGCAACATTATGCTTGATTGAAAAATAGCAAAAACTAAAATCAACATTTCCTAGGATGAGAAGAAAACTATTAAATCTCTTGTACTAAACAAATCCATAATGATTTTCCATGGTGACAAAAACAATTCTATAGTTGTAAGGGATACAGTTGAATATGATATCAAAATATGAAAACTCTTGCAGCAGGTCAATACAAAAAATTGGTCAAAAATAAGATACTGATGACAAAAATATAGTAAGAAGTATTACTAAAAAAGCATCGCTAATATTTCACTGATTCAGAAAAAAGTAAATTAATATCAGATTTTATTATGGTCTACATAAGACACATTCAATTATGACCTATTGTTAGTTTTAAAAATTATTAATACAAAGACTATTTATTAGTCCGCATTCAGAACAGGTTATATTTACCTGTTTAAGGAAATTTATTTAAACATCTTTCTATTAATAATTTTAATGCCTGTGATCAAGTTACAATCTTTAGTGTCTATATAAATATATGGAATCATAAATGAAGGTGGGATTTTATTTTTATTGTTAAAATGAGATTACCTTGACAACAGTTTGAGATTGTTGATTGTTATCTATATTGGGATTGTCTAAGTGTTAACTGACTTCTAATGGCTACTTATACATCCATTTAACATTGAGCATTATTACACTTATTATCTAAGTAATACTTTGGGTGCAATTTGAAAATTATAATTGCAATTTGTAATGTTATAATTAACTATTTATTAGTCTGCATTCAAAACAGCATATATTTATCTGTTTAAGGAAGTTTATTTAAACTTCTTTGTATCAATAATTTTAATCTCTGTGGACAAGTTGCAATAGTTAGTGTCTAGTAGTATATAATCAATATAAGTGATTTTTGATTTTTTCAGCTGATTTATTTTAGTCCATCTGGGTTTTCTTTTTTCTTCAGTTGGCATGGTGGAAATGGACTGGGTGGTGAGCATGGAACAACTGTTTCTTCCATGGTTTGCACTGAGGTTTTGTTTTTATGATATGTTGGTCTTGTACTATGTTTATTTGTAAAATCATTTCAGGGAAAGGTAGGGTAATGATGTCAAAGCTTGATATTATTGATGAATTAGGAGATGGGTCAGGTTGTGTGTATGAACACAGGAGGGGTTGGGAATAAGATCCATTGGCATGTATTATAGATTAAGGGATAGGTGGGAAATTGTTGGGAGAAATCAAATTGTCTATTAGTGTTGAAATTGATTAAGTAATGATAAGATGTTGCTTGGTTGCTTGAGGATCTGTCTTGGAGTTGTCTAGTGATGAAAATAGGTCCAGCACATTGGAACACTAAGAGTCAACATAACACTACTGGACACATAAGTAACACTGGTTTTAAACCATGGATATATAGGCACAATGTAGCTTCTGGTTGATTATTGATGTAGGGATATGTATTTGGGTCAATGTCTGGATGCAAGTGAATTTTGAATTCATAGCTGTTACTGAGTGTGGGTGAATTTTTGAGAAAAATTGATTGAAAAGTGACTTTTCCAAAATGCTGCTTCATTCATTGAAAATCTTGTGGATTGTATCTGAAATAGTTGTTGTTAGCACCCCAGTGATACAGTTATGACAATTTGGATCAGCTGATATTAATACATTACTGTCAAGTGTTTTAAACTTGTTTTGAAAGTGTTCTCTTTAAGTAACTTGATAAAACTCAATCACAATGTACCTGGGATTTGGGTGATCAGTGATGTGACTGCATACCACATTGCGTGCTTTGTGATGTTGTCATACAGAACTTGCTAGAGATTCTTGTAGAAAGTTAGGTTGAAATCAGTACTCACTAGCACTAGCAACCAACAAAAAATATTTTTTGAAGATTGTAAACAGCCCCTGGGGATGATATTAAATCTATTATTTTGTGGCTAGCAACTTTATTGTCCAGATCATAGGGAGGGGAGTTGAGCCTCTTGTGCATTAAAGTCCAATTCTTTGATAACACTAGGTGCCTTTCTATGAAAATGTGGTAGTGCTTTGGGGATTGAAACATTGTCATTTTTATGGTTAGAGATGTGTAAGTTATTGCCAATGACATTGCGTCTATTTGTTTTGGATTTGACCTTTGAATTGAGAGACTAATAATGGGAGCAATTGGAATATTATCATTTTTGCTGTTGGGGATTTTTATATTGTATACAGCTAAGATTTGATCTTTGAGCTCAGAAGCTGTTGATTGGACCAATTAAATTGTCAACATTTTTTCTGTTGGGAATTTGTACTTTGTTACTATAAGTTTGCTTGGGATTTAGACTTTGGAGTGAAAAGGGGGTGACAATTGTTGCTAAGCATTTTGACATGTATTTTCTATTTTTTTTATCTTGAAAACTGGTGATACTAGCAGAAAACAACTGGTCATACAATGGCTTTACCATGCTGTCCTTAAAATGGTTGTTAAATGAATCAATTTTGTTTAAAAAAATTGTAACAAAATATCCAATACTAAAAGGAAAAAATTATAAGCTGATTAGAAACTAAAAAAACACTTTATATAGATGGTATTTTATCATGTTTGGTTAGTCTTTTGAATATTGTGAACATTAAGAATCTGCAGCTGGTTATTTTTTTTCTTATTGCTGTGGGGTGACTACTGCTGCTGCTACAACTGCCACTCCCACACCCCTACTTTACACCTACCCCTATCTTACTCATACCTTTACCTTTATTACTACTATTACTACTACTATTACTACTATAACTACTACTACTACTACTATTATTATTATTATTATTATTATTATTATTATTGTAAAAAGAAATTATTTCACACTCAGCTGCCTACTATATATATATAATTTTAATGCACCAATCAGTGCATAACAGCAGAGCGTCTTCAAATTAAATCACAATTTATTATAAACTTAATATAAATTATAATACATAATAATTAGTGCCCGAGCGCTTTCAAGAGAACTTAGCTCTCATAATCATGGGCAACAAAGAGTAAGCATAACCAGGTTGCTATATGCAAATATATGCAGATATATGTAAAATAATTATACACATAAATCTAATTAATCCATTTCTTAGAATTATTATTATTATTATTATTATTATTATTATTATTATTATTATTATTATTATTATTATTATTATTATTATTATTATTATTATTATTATTATTATTATTATTATTATTATTATTATTATTATTATTATTATTATTATTATTATTATTATTATTATTATTATTATTATTATTATTATTATTATTATTATTATTATTATTATTATTATTATTATTATTATTATTATTATTATTATTATTATTATTATTATTATTATTATTATTATTATTATTATTATTATTATTATTATTATTATTATTATTATTATTATTATTATTATTATTATTATTATTATTATTATTATTATTATTATTATTATTATTATTTCAGTGCTTATGGAAATAATATAATGTTCTTCCTTTTCTTAGGTATTGGTTTCTACTTTTACATATCATACCTTTTACAACTTTCTTAAATATTTTAATAATAATATTTTTTATATCAAAACTTAACAATTTTGACTGTCCTGTAGTCATCATCAGAGCTACAATGATTGCAGGACAGTTGAAACTGTTAAGTTTTGATGCAAAAAAATAGTAGTGTTAAGTGTTTAAGAAAGTTGTAAATGATAAGATATTATTTCAGTGCTTCATACAATTGCTTGCATATCTGAAAGGTGCATTTATAAAAAATTATTAATAACATAAGGTTTAAACATGGTATTTTACCTAATAGATTAACTGAAACTAATATTGTAATAATAAGTGACCATATTGTGAATGTCTTTGGAAATCAATGATGTTCCTTTTTATTTGGATCTTCCTTTATCCTATTAATAGCTTCTAATATTTGATTAAATTTATCTGACATAGTATCTTCTTTAATATTAGATAATTTAATCTGTTTACAAGCTTGTGTATAATTTTCCATCATTATTTTTCTTTCTTTCTCAAATTCCTCCTTCAAAACTTTTATTGTTTGATCTACATTAATATTTTTATTTTCCAATTGATTAAATATCTTCGATTGATTCTCTAATAATATTTTAATATTATCTTTATTTAATTTTAAATCTGTATCAATCAAATTTTGTTTCACATTTAAACATTGAAAATCTTTTTCCATAGACTGAATTTTCATTTGTTGATTATTAATTTCTATGTGGACATCTTTTATTTTCTCATCTATAACCTTTTCAGCCTCTTCTTGGATTTTATACATATCAATTTGGAGATGATTGTATACAGTTTTTATTTCTAGCAATTTGTTTTCTACTTTATTTTCTATCTTTGTTTCAAATTCAAAAAATCTTTTCTCACAACTAAGATCTATTTCCTCAATGACCTTTTGAATTTTTTGAATTTCGTTATTCATATTCATTTGAATTTGTGATACCTCATCCTTTAAATCTATTTTTATATTATCTAATTTTATTAATAATTCATTTGTGATATCTACTTTCAGATTTTCCATCTTTGTATCCATCTTTTCCATCTTGGTATCCATATTTGCAGACAAATCTGCTTTCAGATTTTCCATCTTTGTATCCATATTTGTAGACAAATCTACTTTCAGATTTTTCATCTTAATATTCATACTTTCCATCGTGGTATTCATACTTTCCATCTTTGTATCCATATTTGAATTTAAATTTTCTATCATTTGTTGCATCATTAACATCATTTGACTTAATAATGGATTGTTATCACTGGTTTTATTTTCTATAGGTTTGTCAATAATATCCATAATTTCTGGAACATGGATATTTAATATAGAATTATTCTCAGACACACCTATATCTTTTTGTTCATTGGTACTATTCATAGCATCATCAGCTATATTTGAACTAAGTACCTCAGTGTGCATTTCTATAATGCTATCAATATTAGAAGAATATATTTTATACTTACTACTCGTAATCATAAAACTAACTTTATTTTTACTATAACTTTACTTATACGATAATATATCATTTATCATAGGATATTAATACAATGCCTGTTTCTTTTTAATATATATATATATATATATATAATATACAAATCAATATATATATCAAAATACAGTACAATTTATATAAATTATATTCTTTTAGAAGTACTTTCGACTATACACTTTGTAGTCTTTATCAACTATATAATGTTGAATAATCAAAACGAGACAACCCTTAACAATACCCATAGTTCAATTCAGATTTCCCACAATTCTGTTATCTTAACATTTGACGATTTCTTGAAATCAACATAGCCTCTTTTATTTTACGTTTATTATGACAACGTTCAATTTGAATAATTTTCATATTTTTATAATCAAATTTAAATCCATATTGACAAGATTTATTATGATCAAATATAACGGATGATGAAGATTTATTTACATCTGTTCCATATTGATTCTCTTTTTGAATTCTATTATATAAAAGCATATGTTCTTTTATTCTCTTCTCAAATGTACACTTAGATTCACCAATGTATTGTACGCCGCATCCACATATCAATCTATATATAATAGAATTTTGATTAAACTTTGAATTTTGAATTTTAGAATTATTAAGCAATCTATTTATGTTATTTGTAGAGAAAAAAGCAATATGACACAAACCATTATAAATTTTCTAATAAACTTGACCTGCTCATCTGATATAAATGGCATTGAAATCCATTTCATTTTGATATTTTTATTTTTAATTTTATTATAGTATTGATTTCTTTTAAATCCTTTAATAATATTAGCAATTGGATTTTTATAATAACCAATTTTCAACAAGTCATTAACAAATAAATAATAAAATTAAAAATAAAAATATCAAAATGAAATGGATTTCAATGCCATTTATATCAGATGAGCAGGTCAAGTTTATTAGGAAAATTTATAATGGTTTGTGTCATATTGCTTTTTTCTCTACAAATAACATAAATAGATTGCTTAATAATTCTAAAATTCAAAATTCAAAGTTTAATCAAAATTCTATTATATATAGATTGATATGTGGATGCGGCGTACAATACATTGGTGAATCTAAGTGTACATTTGAGAAGAGAATAAAAGAACATATGCTTTTATATAATAGAATTCAAAAAGAGAATCAATATGGAACAGATGTAAATAAATCTTCATCATCCGTTATATTTGATCATAATAAATCTTGTCAATATGGATTTAAATTTGATTATAAAAATATGAAAATTATTCAAATTGAACGTTGTCATAATAAACGTAAAATAAAAGAGGCTATGTTGATTTCAAGAAATCGTCAAATGTTAATGAATCGCCAGTCATCAAATGTTAAGATAACAGAATTGTGGGAAATCTGAATTGAACTATGGGTATTGTTAAGGGTTGTCTCGTTTTGATTATTCAACGTTATATAGTTGATAAAGACTACAAAGTGTATAGTCGAAAGTACTTCTAAAAGAATATAATTTATATAAATTGTACTGTATTTTGATATATATATTGATTTGTATATTACATATATTGTGAAACGAATACAGATATCAAACTTTATTTATTACATATATATATATATGTTCTATTCTAATGCCTAATTTTAAAATTATATCTTGAAGCAAGTGATCTATTCATTTAAATTTTAACTATTTAATTTTCAAAGTCTCTATTATTTTATTATTTATTGTTTTACAATACATTTAATATATGAGATTATCATTAATAATATTTATCCCTCAAAGTTTTGTATCACTATACAAACAATATAGAATGTATGATTCAATGCTATAATGGTATAGAATGTATGATTCAGAGCCTCACTAGGCTGTGCCATATGTAATGGTATGCACTTTCTCAACGAGGTAAGTTAAGGCAGTCACATCTCACTATAGCCAGATTTAAGGTCTTCATATAGGATGCCACGAATATTGTGATTTAATTTTGATATAAAACTATATCTGTTCCAAATAAATAATGTATTATTAATAAATTATTATATCTAAACCACATCAAGTCAATTTTCACCTTAATTGACTTAACCGTTATGCTCAGATTTCGAACTCAGAGAAAATTAACAATTGACTCTCTTTAGGGGTTCCTATCAGTATACGAGAGTAATATTAATAATAAATCTCACTAACTCTTTAAAATGGGTTTCATGAAGTTAATATAATAATTAATAAAGATTATTATATTAAATTTTTGTTCTTATCTTATAAAATCACATCAATAAATAAATGCGGGGTTCGAACTCAGACTTTCACATGACCCATCACTTTCAGTACCATCTCATATTGCTGACTCACCTGATCACACACATGTTGAAAAGATAAATAATCACCAATATACGTATTTCATGCTAAACCAGCAATCATCAGTTGGTCTAGATTACTATCCTCACACATATATATAATCAGTACTCAACTTTATATTAAGATAGCCAATATTTATACTTTAATGGACAGGCTTCAAACTATTCCAACTCACAACTCTTTAGCCTTCCATTTCATTGAAAATCTGATGATGGAATGTTCAAAGCCCTTGATAGTGCCAAGGTTGTCATCCTACCCATGTTGACATATTAGTCATTCTGACCCCTCATGTACAGGAGAATAATCCATTTATATATACATATGTGAGAGATGGGCAGACCTTTTACACACTATTTATATAAATTAATACATTGTACAGCCTAATATGTCAACATGGGTAGGATGAGAACCTTGGCACTATCAAGGGCTTTGAACATTTCATCATCAGATTTTCAATGAAATGGAAGGCTAAAGAGTTGTGAGCTGGAACAGTTTGAAGCCTGTCCATTAAAGTATAAATATTGGCTATCTTAATATAAAGCTGAGTACTGATTATATATATGTGTGAGGATAGTAATTTATACCAACTGATGATTGCTGGTTTAGCATGAAATACGTATATTGGTGATTATTTATCTTTTCAACATGTGTGTGATCAGGTGGGTCAGCAATATGAGATGGCACTGAGAGTGGTGGGTTGTGTGAAAGTCTGAGTTCGCACCCCACATATATTACATATATAAATGCAGGTTTAAGCCTGTACAATGTATCAATAAATAAAATAATATTGAAGACTTCATTTAGTTTAATATAAAACATAATCATTATTTATTTAACAAATAAATAATTTAAACTTGATAATATATAAGGATTATTTATATATCTACTACCTTAAATTAAAAATATAAATATATTCTATTTACCACAGTAAATATATTTTTTTAACTTACAAGACTACATGATTTTATAACTTATATAAAATATGTATCTAAATATTAAGACTACTATATTAAACTATTATATAATAATTAGATTATACAAATAATAATCTAATTATTTGTATATAATGTTTTTATTCATTAAAATGATTGTACCTAATTTATGTTTATTAATATAAAAAAATATATTTCATATCAATGTTAGTCATTTATCCACTTATCATACATAATGGTTATTAGACTATTTAGATTAGTACAAACAAAGTAGTGTCATGTCACAAAAAATAATAGTATGTGAATTGAAAATAATTTAATTTCTTACCTCTAAGTTCACTCTATCCCTTTATATTTTTATATGCCTTTTCCATGTTAATATTTCTTAACCTATATCTAAATTTTTATTAATTATAAATAAAAATAAAAATATTTTAAATTATTAATTTCCTCTTATTATTCATTTCTTTAATGAAATGAATTCAATAATAAAGAAAATGAGATTAATGTTTTCCAATTATAATTTTTAAAAATTAAATGTTATTTATAAAAGTTAATACAATAGTCCTAGATGTTCCTGGAATTTGTGAATAAAAATCCTTCAAAGATACAATTCTTAATTCCTTAGTTGTTATGTATTGAAGAAGATAATATGAGATCTGAAGTTGCTGTTTAGTTTCCTCCTTATATGTAGATAACATCTTTTATATCCAGTTCTTTTATTAACAATTATAATTCCATTTTGAACATATAGCTTCTATATAATTTTAAAGGCATTTGGTATAAGTTGTTATTCACACATATATATTTGACTAGACAAGCACATTTTATATCCTACAATAAATTGGTGTTCTACTCACTTTGCATTTTTTTTATAATGTAAAGTACATTAATTTAATTTAGTTGAAGTTTCTATAAAAATGTTCTTTTTAAAATGATATTTACATTTAGAACTCCAACTAGAATGATCTTTATAGAATATGAAAATATATTCAAATTAAGTAATTTAGAAATTACTTTTCTTTAAAAATATTAAAAATTTCTTCTAATAAGTATTAAATCATTTAAAATATAGATTTTATCATATCCAGTGTTCTTTTAAATTGAACACAGTAAAAGTCTTTGTGAGGATATAGCTGAAAGAATAGAATCTTTTAATCTTCTCAAAGAAAATTGATTTTTTTTTTATATATATAGTTGCATGAGATTACTGAAGCATATCATATTATATATTGTTACATTACAATTCGATATTAAATCATTAAGTTAATTTCATTCCCTTTAATTCGACAAACTGCATGTGAACTTAGAGGTCATCACCATGTCAATTGTCTTTTCTCAACAATGTTTTTTTATTTTAAAGAATGAAAAATACTAATTTACTAAATTATATATTTATTTTTATAAATATAAAAGGAATACAAATATAATGTATACATATTGATTATATGTATGTGTGAGTATATATATACTCCTACAATATATATATATATATATGTGTGTGTGTGTGCATGTGTCAAGATGGAGGGACTTTTACCAATATTGATTATAAACTTACTTTGGAGAAAAAATTTGGTCCAAATCCAACTCCACCTAAAATTTCATTCTCTTCAAATTTTCCATTTTTAGGATATAAAGAATCAATATGTTTCTGAAGATTAGCTACCACTTTGGCACTTGCTTTGGAATCAGTTTCAGGTGTGAGATGAATCAAGATATATACTGAATGTTGTTTAGTATCTGTGATAATCTATTAGAACAAAATTATTATATTTTAAAATAGAAAAAAAAAAGAAATTTTGAAAGTTAACAAATCTGCATTTGTACACATTTAATGTCACTTGATTATAGAAATAGATTTATATTTTCCCAGTATCACTTATACTAATAATAGTGTTTAGGCTTAATAAAGTGTATATATAGCAATAAGTATCAGTAACTTTAATTTTATGCAAAATTATATAAATATATTTAATGCTTATTTTTAATCGATATTGGGAAAATATAAATCTATTTCTATAATCAAGTGACATTGAATGTGTACGAATACAGATGCAAAATTATATAAATATATTTAATGTTTATTTTCAGTTTTTTTTCTTATTGAACACACACACTACTTAAGATGAAATACTGCAATAGCATAAGAATATAGAATCTATTTGTTTTTAATTCGTATTTATTTGTTTTACTTTTATTGTTATATCCACCAAGATCATTTCATTTAAAATAAATTTAGTTTATTTTTCAATCCTGTTGATACAAATTATGTGAGATGAAATTTTAATTATTATTATTTAACCAGTTGTCTGTCTGTCTGTCCATCCATCTGTCTGTCCATTGTCCTTCTGTCCATCCATCCATCTATTTATCTATCTATCTATCTATCTATGTTGTACCAGACACCACTTCTTTTTATCACGAGAAAGTGATCTTGGTTATTGTTCAGACAATTGAGGAATAAGACACAGAATCTAACATCAGTCAAAAACAAATACAGTATTAAATTCAAAAAAAATATTTGTCAAATATATATATATATATATATATATATATATATTTGACAAATATTTTTTTATATATATATATATATATATATATATATATATATAAAACTTTGACTGAAATTTCACAATCTTATTTGTCAGAGAGTACATGTGAATATTATGGTATATCAAACACTTCAGCAGATAATTTTGTTTTATCACTTAAGCTTAAATAGAATTATCATGATCTTTCTGCCAGTGATTTTATCTACATATTCCACTTTCTTTGATTTCTAATTTTCTTTTTTTAAAGATTTTAATAAGGATGATCATGGATGGAAGTTAATGAACAGTGCAGAGCACTCTTTCCTTAACCTAGTATAAACATTGGGATGCTCCTTAAACATTCATAAGGGCTCGAGTTTACTATGCGATACTTAAGGTTATCTCCATGCATGCAAAGGGACAATATTATAATTTTTTAATCTTTAATGTAATAAATAAAAAGGAAATCTCAAAATCTCTATGGCTTATAAGAAAAACAGAAATATATAATCGATAAATCACTAGCCAAAAATCTATGATCTAAAGGAAACATAATCACACATTAAACTCAAGTAAATTCTAAAAAGAAAAACTACTAGTAACTGTCAAAGCTTTTAACAACAATTAATAATAATAACAAAGAAAATAAAATAGCACAATACACTCTCTGACAAAATGATAAAATTTAAAATCTTAAACTGATTCTCTACAATTTATGGGTTTAAAAAATACATGCAAAAAAAGAGATATTTATAAATTACTAATAATATCTAAATTAAAACAGGCAAAAACTCACTATACGCATTGCCACACACAACAAGCTAGAGTTATCAATGGATGCCTGTTTTAACAACAGTTATAAGCAATTGTAAGAAATGGTGATCATGTGATGTTTATTGGTTTAATATCTAAATTATTACATAAGCCTATCTTATGTTCTTATTCTTTTCTTTGAATATAAAGTTTAGAGATTTAAGCCTTGGTTAAAATAAAAGAATTTTCAGTTACCTTCCATGCATCAGTTTTTCCATCTGATTTATATCAGTGGTGTGGACAAGATTTTAGTTCTATTGGGAGTACATTATGATGATTTTGGATATCCATTTAACTGGTTGTGGAATATAAAGTTAATCTTCATGATTAATTTCGAACTAGGCAATTAGGACATGTTCATGGTGACACAATTTCAAGCTCCAGAGTTCAACTTGAAATATTTTTAGCACTACATACTTAAGATCTTTTCTTAGTGGATAGTAGGTTTTTCTTCACAACTAACACACAAAACACAGCAATCAGCAATTTTCAATTCACAATTCCTAATCTGCAAATCTTAATTTGCAATCTGCAATTAGCAAATATATGACATAAACAGTCTGCAATTAGCAAATATAAAAATATATATCTGCCAAAGATTAGAAAATATAAAATACATATATTGCAATAAAAAACGGAGCTTTTATATACTATTGTTATCTCCCACCAGATCTTAAAATCTAACCAGGGCTAGTCTTCATCTCCTACCAGATCTTAATTAAAAGTTTTAATCAGGGCTATTTTTTATCTTATGTTTTTACTTTTCAAATAGCACTTTTAATAAATTTAAAAAATTGAGTCTGCTTTTAAAATAGATTAAAATGAAAATGAAAAGAATTATCTCAATCAAAATTCTTTTAAATAAAAATATTTTTACGATTTTAAAATATATGTGAAGTCAAATAGACATACAAGATTATTGATACAAAGACAATAAAACCAATTACTGAAGGCTTTAATAGGTTTATAAATGAAGATAATAGCAATCAATCATTAAGCTATTAACAATCTCAATCTTGATTACAGGGTGAGATTGTTGATAGTTTAAGTGTTTATTGTTTTGTTTTTTTTCATATGTCATAGCATCGGCTGGGAGGCGAACCCACACCAACCGTCTGCAACCAACTTCTTGTTTACAAGCGGCTGCGCTGACCTCTTGGCTAATAACGCTTGACAAGTGTTTATTGCTATTATGAAGATTATAGATAAATAGACAAACCTAATTAAATATGTAAAAAATTATTGAATAAATAGAACAATAATAATTAAATTAAATTATTAAATAAAAAAAATCATTAATATATTATACACATGTATAAAGTATTAAATTAATTTTGACAATTTTAAACAAATGCTAAAATAATTGTTAAATATACATATATATGGAAACAATGTTGTATATGATCATAGAAGTTTTTCTACTCACTTTGCATTAGTCAATTTTAAAATGTCTAAATTTCAACTCAATATATATGCTTGTTATATATTAAACATAAAATTTTAACTGCTTAAATTAGACCTATAAGTTTCAACACCAAAATTACTTTAATAAAACTAAAATTGTTTAATTATTTAGGTATGAGATATTTGAATGAGGACAGATGTAATATTTTTTTTATGTTCAATCCTATACTAATTTACACAGAGAATTAATAGAGTATGACTCCGTCAAACATTTAACATAATTTAACACAATAGACAATTAATCAAAATTTAGGTTTTAAAAATTGATTTAAAGTAGTTTTAATTAAGCAATTGTTTTTAAAATGCATACAAACTTTTTTCAGTATCAAAAAATTTCTTGAGGCAAATACTATCTTCCACTAATTTCCCTCAGGCTGTAACTAAAAGTTTCATAGTAATTCTGAAATTTTTCTTCCCAAGACCACTTTTTTTTGTCTCAAAACAATTTAAAACTATACAGTAACTTTTTACAGATTTTGAATTTTATTTTAAAAAAATGATTCTGTTCTTCAGAAGTCAAGAAATCAAAAATATTTTTTTATAAACACCTTGAATTTGAATAGCTACTTTTAATGTTACCAGGTTTAAATAGTATATTATAATACATCAATCATATTGTATTTCACTTTATAATAGTGGTTTTATTTTCGCATTTTCTGTGTATTCGCACGCACACACATCACAACCACACATATACATGTATGCATGTTTCACAACTTTAGTTGATGACTGACTACAATAAAAGATTGATACTAGCTAATCTATGTTTAAACTTCAGAAAAGCAATGATAAGTTATGATTCTTAGCAATGCATAGAGAATCTCACATCACCAAAGAGTGTATCCGCAATCATTTTTTACAGATACAAGTTTTACTTGACTTAAATCCTGGTAGCAATAACTCTTAATTCTTCACGCCTCTAAATTAGTTCCTACCTTAATATTTAGAGCTACTATTAAAGATTTTTCATTCATATATATCTCAGAAAAACAAGATTAAACATTAAGTTTTTATTAATTAACCAAAATGTTGAAAATAATTTTATGAATTTTTTTTTTTTTTTGGTTTTACATTTAACAAAAAAAGAATATAGAATTATATTATTCCAATCAAAAACAAAGATATTTTTTTAATTAAAATTATTCGTTAAATTTTCTTTTTAAATAAAAATAAACTTTTGTTTCATTAGTAAAAAAAAACACATTTTTGTTTCATTTCGACAAATATATATATTTTTTCTCTGGTAAATAAACTCCATAATTTAATCATTAATTTTGCTATTGGCACCATACTAATACATGTTTTATTATAAACATTTTCTTATATTTAGTTATTTTTTAAATACAATATTAACAATTTTCTGTATAATTTTAATTTTTCAGTCATTTTAGCTTTTGTAACTAAATGTTATAATTAGCGTTCGTGATGTTTCTTTTTTTTTTTTACCAGATTACTTTTCTTTTAAAAAAAGTATATGGGAACAACATTTTTTATCTCACTAGCTACAGCTACTTAGTTCTTAAAACTAGATTGATAAAAGGGATATGCACAAAAGTACCAGAAAATCTACATTCTCACAAGTACATAAATACAAATATACATTTAGTTCGAATGTAGAAATCAAAAAATATAAATATGTTAATATTAATAAATAATGAGAATAAAAAACAAAAATGCTTACATTTGGTTGACAATCCGTTTGGGCTGCTTGAATGACATTAAAAAATGGATACGATTTTTTTTTATAAAAGTGGTAAACAGTATATGCACCAATCCCTGTTGCTGCAATAGATCCAGTAATCAAGAAACGAGAAAATGTAACACCGGCATATTTTGAAGTTGAAATACATCTACGACCTAATTTAATTAAAATAGACACACACACACACATATATAATATTAATCGATATCTGTATTCCTTTAATTTATATATATAATTTTATACTCAAATAATAAAACAAATATAGTAATATAAATTAAAACTTTTAATCCATGTAGGAGCCCTTTCAACTATCTAAGTTTGAATTTATATTGCTGTATTTGTTTTATTATTTGAATATAAAATTATATATTAACATTACAAGCATAAAGCTAAACTAGTCAATAAATAATTAAAATTACCCCAAATCCAAAACTCAACTAGACTAGCCAAGAGAAAATCAAATCAAAAACAAAAACAAAGGTTTCACTGCTACAAGTACATTTCTCAAGTGTAAAGAAATACAAAACAACGCCATATTTATATTAAACATTACTCACAAATACATCTACTTTCCATCCGCCCTTAATATTAAAAGAACTTTTAAATAAGTTAATTGCTTCTGAATAATAAATTTTCAATAATGAAGATTCTTTAATTCTTTTTATGTCATTTTTCTCAAAGAAGGCAACCTTAGACTGTATGGAGAGTTTTTCAGGTGAATATTCATGTTAAATCTTCTCATTCTTGTTCTTGTGACAACCACATCACAAATATAGATCATAAAAGAAATTGTATATGTTATGTTAGTAATAAGAATAAGAGCACATGTTTAAATTATACTTTAAACCCAACAGAATAACTTGTATTGACAAATATTTATCAAATTCATAATAATAAAAATATGAAAGAGAATGAAAACCATCATACACACAGCAATAATATAATTCTAATATACCCAAATTAGAAAAGAATAAATATCTTTATGCTGTTCTTCCATAAAATCAGAATCAGCAAATAATAAATTCATTACAACAGCTATATAAAAATATTCATCAATAAAAACAGATATAAATGAATGAGCATTAATATTAAACACAAAAATATTTTTTTATTGTCAGGAATTAATACTACTAAATCTTTTGTCAAAAAAATAACAAATTTTTGCTATGAGTTATGAAAAAAACCTATACAACACTACTCACATTCATAAACACCTGTAAGACAACAATTTATAATACCTGTAAAACAATAACATATTACATTAAACTTGCATTCCAATTACTCATTATAGACTTTTGCTTTTGATTGACTTATTAAAATATGTTTATAATTTGATAAGAAATTTTTAATGAAAATATCAAATTAGAATAAATGATTACAATAATACTTATAAACATATATGTAAAGAAATTATGACTTAACTATTTTATAAAATACTTTTTTCTATCATCTATTTATTTGGAAAAAATATTTTTGGAGCATCCTGGATAATATATTTC
>JAQFVV010014434.1:0-36793 GCA_028023455.1 Epiperipatus broadwayi
TGTGCTCTTCCAGATTAATCAGGCTCCACATGTTGTCAAATAAAAATCTGGATGAGATTTTTCTGTCCTTATGGCAAAATTCCTTTAGCTTGGAAATGAATGTGTCTTCAGGCTTGGGAGAAGGAAAGGTAAACTTGTTGCGACATCTGGCCATCCAGATGGCATAAGTGAGAAAGGTTGAGAGTTTTGTGGTGACATAACCCCTGGACAGGAAGCAGCATTTAATATTTAAGATTGTGTTCAGGGAAATGTGGCAGTGGTAAGTAATGAAAGTTCTGATTTTGTCATATGCTGGGCAATCATTTATCGTATGATCAAAGGTTTCACAGGTTCTATGGCAGTTGTGACACATAGGATCTATATTCTTGAGGAATCTCCTGTAGTGCAGGAACCAGTTTGTCTGGAGTGAATTCAGGTTGATTTTTATGAGAAAGTCCAGAAACCTTGGCTTCAGCTTGAGATGCTTGAAAAACCTGATGACCACCTGATTGTTACCACCGAGGTAAGGAATGGTAAAGTTTTGTGTGGGAAATAGCAGGCCATGAGCATCCCAAATGGAGATTTTTTGTCTGAATACTAGAGTAGAGTGGCCATTGTGAGCTAAAAGGTAGTCAAGTATCTGATTTAGCCAGCATATCTTTGAAGGTGGAGGTCTGTCTGATGGAAATGACTGGTTGTTCTGCTACAATCTGGGGAAATTTCTTTTGTAGGATGTGGATCAGAGAGTGGCACTTTTGGTAATATATAGAAAACATTGCATGCAATGACATACCATTATTTTTACTATGTTGCTGCATGCGTTCAATTCCTATGGCCACTGTTTTACCATTCCACAATAGCCGTGCACAGATTCGGTTGATTTTTGTATTGAAAGACTTTGTCATGTTAATTATGGGTAGATAGTAGCTAATCTTTGCCATTACCTTGATATTGAGGAGAGAGATTTTTCCCTTGCAGTGATAAATAAACCTTGGCAAGGTTTTTAACTGTGTTGGTGGTGGCTTCAATGATGGAATTCTGTATTTGCATCGGCATGGCTTGCGGTGACTTGTATATGGGAAACCCCAAAAAGTTTTAGGGGTCTGCTGAGAAAGGTGATGATATCTTCTTGCCGGTGTTGATTTTCCAGGCCGATGACTTGTTGAGGTTGAAGGAAAGTTTGGAGGATTCGGAAAATTTTTTGATTATTTGTATGAGAGGTTTTAGATATTTTTGGGAGGGTAAGGTGACAAGGACATCATCCATGTAGGCAAATGTTTTACAGTGTTTCTTCAGCTGAGGTATATAGATTCCTGGAAGTTCTGCCTCAATCTGTTTAAGAAGGGGGTTTAAGTAGAGTATAAATAGGAGACCGCTAAGTGGAGATCCTTGGGGTATGGATTTTGAAGGAATAAAACCATCTGTAAAGAAACCATTCAGGGAAAGTGGACAATCTGTTATTTAGTAGATTGTCCAATATCTGAATGATTTGAGTAGGAATGTCTAGTGCTGAGAGGCAATTGAGCAGGATGTTGACATCTACTGAATCAAATGCTTCAGAGATGTCTAGCTGAACGGCAATGGGTTTGTATAGATTCTTGGATCTGATATGATCACAGAGAATTTTTACCTCCCCAATTGCAGACAGTGTGGATGAGCCCTTCTTTGCGAATTGCAACTAGGATATGGTGTCCAGAATAACATCTTGTATTTTCTCCTTGATCACACCTTCAATGACCTTTAACAGAATTGGGGTCATGGAGATTGGTATTATGCTAGATAGAGCAGATGCATCCCAGTTTTTCTTAAGAAAGGGAACCATCGCTATGGGATAAAGTTTGGCGATCGTTTTTTTGCTGTTTGCAAGATGGTTAATTAGTTTTAATACTATGGGAGCTGTGAAATTCTCAAGGTGCGTAAGTATGAACTTTGGAATGCCATGTAGTCCTGGATGGACATTGGATGGTAGGGTGGCCTAGCAGTTTTTGATGTTTGATATTGTTATTCCATGTTCATTGTTTTGTGGTGTCTCATGCCACTGATTTGTGGGGTAGGTAACGGAGTTTGATAGGCGGTTTTTGAAATATGACTCTATTTGAATGAGCATTTGGTTGCCGGAGGTATGGCTACCACCGATGAGGAGGGACAAAGGAGTTTTTTGTTTCTTCCTTGCCCCCAGAGCCCATCTGAGATAGCCACATGTCCAGCAGTGTTGGCCAGGTAAGTATAACCAAGCATTCTTTGTTGCTATTATTTCAGCAATCGCAGCTTGTTTCTGCTTGTACTGTGTTTTAAGTAATAGGAGGTTGTCTATAGTACCATCACTTGAGAAATTTTTAATCCTATGGAGTAGCAGATCAAGCTCATTCATAAGGGTTGTTGACCCTATATGTTTTTTGGTGTGCTGTATGATTATGGTTTGGAGGATGCCTGTGAAGGCAAACCATGCTTCCTCTGAATTTATGTTAAGAATGTCAATTTTTTCAAAGAGTATGTAGGCATCTGAGAAAACAGCTTCCATGGCAGCAGCTTTAGTTATAATTCTGATTGTTTTATTGTAGTCTATGGGAGTGTAGGAGTCCAGATCTAGAGACACTATCAGGGCAAGATGGTCTGAGAAGGGAACGGGTTGAAGCTTGGCTTCCAAACCATAGTGCAGCTCTGAGGTGTAAAAAATTAGGTCAACCAGTGTTCTAGAGCTCTTTGTATAGAATGAGTATGCATCTGCAGGGAAGAAACCTCTGCCATTTATGAAACCCCTGGCTAAGATATGAAGGTATTTCCATGTGAACACATCATATCGCAGGTTGAAGTCCCCCAAGAGGATTGTAGGGCCTGTGTTGTTTGCAGTGATGAGATTTATGGTGTGTATTATTCTAGAATAGGTCAATGGGTTGTTCTGGCAGTATACATATATTGCAATGAATTCACTAGATTGGTATATAAGCTTGATTGCAATGAGATTGGCATCATGGTAAAGCACTTTATAGGAAGAAGATGGTTTACTGTTATTAATTATGATTCCTACCCCTCCAGCAGCTGATGTATTAGTAGACAGAAGAGTGAAGCCCAGTTTTGAAAGTTCGAGAATTATGTGAGGGTTAGAGTTTAGATGATATTTGGTCTCTTCTAAGAATAAAATATGAGGAGATGTAAGTTGGAAAAAATGCCTAATCGCATATAAATGGTCAGTAGAATTAATTCCCCTGATGTTAAGACCAATGATTTGGCACTTGATCCTATCCATAAAGATTATTGCTGCTTGGTTTTACCACCAGCAGAATCTGTGATTGAAGGTTGTAATGGTCCTTGTGATCACTGAATTTCTGATCTGGCAAGGATGGCCTGTGGAAATCAGCTTGAAAGAGCTCAGTTTCATTGTGTGATTCATGACTGAGAGAGTTTTTAGATGTGCTTTGTACCTTCCTCTTGTTTTTTCCCAGAATAGAATTTACACTGTAGGAAAGGGAGAAATTTAGGTAGTATGGCCAAAGCAGGAGATAGGTGTGAGTCCTTTTCTTCAGAGTAGGCCGTTGAAAGTTTGGAAGATTTTTGTTTATTATTAGCATTAGGGGGTAGGTTGAAATCCATGTCTGAGTCATAGTCCGAGATGGGTGGTGAAGATCTATTTTTTGTAGGTGTGGGAGCTTTCATATGGGATGAATTCATACAGGGTATTGATAGTTTCGATGCGTCCATTATACATTTAGTGTTAGAAACTGCTGGTTTTGATTTTAGAGGTCTTAGGTTCCGAGTGCATTGTTATGGTCTTGATGGTCTATGCTGAGAGGTGCATCATCTGTATCATCAGAAGATATTGTTAGATTTTTGCATCTAGAGGTGTTATTTGGTTCTTTTGATTTTGAGAATTTTGGTAAATTGTCTGGTTTCTGTGAGTTATCTCTGGGTTTGGTGCCATTTGGGTTTTGATATGCTATTTGTAACTGTTTGCTGTCATTGGATGGTTTTCCCTTGAGTTTAGTAGGATTCATAAGGTCTTTGGTGTTGGTTACTCTACTGTAGGATTCGACTTCAGCTTCAGCAGTATGCAGGCCTGGAGTGTTCATGGTTGGCATTTCATTATGTGTGACATCAGCAGGTGTGAGTGTATGAGGTGCTTTACATTTGTGAAACTTATTTTCCTTTTGACCACAAGAGGTGCATATTTTTGCTGGGCATTCTTTTATGAGATATGTTCTTTGGCTACAATGAAAACATTGTGGCCTGACGCCAACGAAGGAAAGTATCATTGGACAACCTTTTGCTTTAATCATAGTTGGAATGTTGGTGGGCCCTAGGCCTTTTCTTAGTTGAATTTGAAATGATGCAGTGTTGGATAGGATGGACTTGATCATCTTGTCTACTGGCAGATATGAGAAATTCTGGATTTTCCCATAAGGCAAAAGGATTTTTTGGAGGAGATTATTGTCAAGGCCCATGATACAATTCTTGAGGGTTCCAATAAGGGTAGCAGGTCTGTTTGTATCAACATATATAAGGAATTTGTTGTCTAGTTTTTTGAAATTGGATTTAAATTCATTTCGGAAGGCCCAAGTGGCAAATTCAACAGCAATGTATCTATCATTTGGGTGAGTGAGGATCCAGTGTATGCCCTTTGTTAATTTGTATTGTTTTATCAATTCGTATAGTGCTGTAATGGGGAATTTATGGAGTGAGCAATTTGGTTCTGTCACTGCCAGAACAACACTTTTATCATTGTGGTAGTTTACTAAGGATTTGAGGAGGGTTGGAGGTATTTTTTGGTTGAAGTGAATTTATGGAGTGAGCAATTTGGTTCTGTCACTGCCAGAACAACACTTTTATCATTGTGGTAGTTTACTAAGGATTTGAGGAGGGTTGGAGGTATTGTTTGGTTGAAGTCAACACAGAGGCCTTGGTATTGTTTCTCAGTGAAGTCATTTATGGAGAATTCATTGGTCTCAAGCCCCAAGAATGTTTGATTTTCCTGTTGTAGATTTTTTAGTTTTAGTATATCTAATATGGTAAGGTCATGATTAATTTTACTTGCTGTTCCAGGTATGGGCGTAATACAATACCGGAACCTGTATTAAAACATACCAATACAATTAATGTCACTGGTGTTCAAAATACTTCCTTACAAAGCATGCCACTTTCTATAGATGAATTCCCAACTCTTCCCTTTTACTCTCAATATCTAAACTACCAGAGAAAGAAGATCAAGATAAAATTTTCCATACTGGTCATAAGGGAAACTATTCAACAATCAAGCAGACAAATCCAACACTAGATTTGACACAGAGTGATTTAAATTACCTTCCTCACATAACACCTATTTCAAAAAACTGTAATACAATGGCTAACAGTTCATCTAGGAGCCACATATCATATGCTAACATAGCAAAAATTGGTACTACAAGTCCATCTAAGTCTATACAAAATACCAACAACTTAAAAACTAATTCATAAAATAATTCATCTTTTGCTTTCCTTTTAGTTTAAAATAAAAGAAATAGACAACTTTAAATTTTATTCATAACAAAAAAAGTGACAGTCTTTTACTAATGATATTCCATATTACCTATTTGTTTTAAAGTTAAAATTGGTCAAGTTATAATGAGTAAATGAATTGCTTGTTAGAATTAATGTCAGTTCCAATGATAAATATTAAAATTATTGATTAATAACCAAAAAGTTCAACTTAACTAACAATGTTTACGATAAGGTAAAAAATGAATACTCATCTGCCCATACTTTATTAGTTTTTGGCAGCTTTTTATCCTGTCTTTATAATTTATTATGAAACAGTATAAAGTTTGCATTTTTTGAAGATAGCACAAACTTAGCATTTTCTTTACCAATTATTATTTGATGCATAGCTGGACAAGTGCTGTTGAATTTATACCTGTAATTTAAATTATTTAACTTGTAAAGTAATAATGATAAAATAAAAGTGAAAAATAATTAATATCATTATTAAAACTGTTTTATTTCTCTTTTTTTGTTTCTTTCTATAATTTCAACACATATACTCCTTTATTTTTTTAAAAAAATCTTTTATACATTGCCTGCATTTGTGGATTTTCTGCAGTCTTTATCACATCACATGCATGTGATTATGCAATCAAATTCAAAGTATTGAAAAATGGGACATTCACACACTACCATTACTCTGATCATTTAATTTGTCTGACCATGACTCTTTTAATTAAAGATATTTCTTAACCAAGTGATGTCTAGATAGTTGAATAATTATCTTTAAGAAAAATTACTTAGCTTAATAAACAATATATTTTATCTTAAAATACACTTTTTAAACTTAAAATATCATTTATTTAAAACACAAGTTAACTTTATTTTATTTAAGAATTCCTTCTTAATATTAATATAATCATTATTATTTAATACTATTATAAAGTTTTTTTAAAATTAATTAATACTTTTATTAATATTCATGCTTTCTTTCTATACATGCACTAAAACATTATACACACATATTTCAGGAAGTAATAACCTACTTTTAAATTTAATAATAACTAAACTATGTAACCAATTTATTAAATCTAAAACTCCAATTGATTATTTCTAAGTTTAATATATCAAACAAATTTGCTCAAAGACAGATACTTTATTTAAACATTGTTTTAAATGCACTTATTGTCAAACAAACTAAAATAAACTATAACACACTAGTAAACTATAACTAAAAAACATATATAGAAGTTTATTTAATATAACTACTTTAGAATAGTATACTCTAGCTTAATATTTATTCAAGTTTTGACTTCTAAATTGAAATTCTAGCCATTGATTAATAAACTAAGCAATATTTATTAAATGATTAATAAAGCATATTTAATGAACTGTTTCATTGACAATTAGAAGCATTTAAATAATATTTATGCAACTTAATCAAAATAAAGTTCACTTGTGACAAGATTAGTCTTATTTAAAATAAAAAAATGTTTTAATTATTGTAACTTATATATAATCCTTATAGGGTTAAATATATGGTTACATTTATCCCTTCCTCTAATAAAAAATGTTTTTGAAACTTACTACTCAATAAGTATATGCTCTACAAAAATCATTTACTGTTTAGATGATAGTCCAGATATTATCATTAGTTATTTTATATTTATTTTTATCAGTTAATTCTGGTTATTATTTAATAACACAATAAGCATTGATATAAGAATCAAAATCCTCATACAGAATTTCTTGATGGGATTGGTCTTAGGCTACATGCATTGAATGCAGCTTGACATCCCTCAGTAATTGAGACCATAAAAACATTCCCACCTGACTAATAATTTTAAAAGGTCTATCATACAGGCTTAAGAATTTTTTGAATTTTTTCTTCTTCAGGTTTCTAATATGAGCTGTGAAGATAAGTACAAGATCAACAATTTAAAAGAATATGGTTAAAATTTAGTCTGTTTAAATCTTTTGGCATATTTTTTAGATTGATTTTAGCCAGTTCCAGTTCATGAGCAACATTTATCTTTTCAGGGATGATGGATAAAGAAGTTTTTATAAGCATAGGCATATGTTTCCTGAATTGCAATAGTCACCTTGATATAACTTACTATTTCAGATAACTTGTTAATCCACTTACTTATAGTTTCTTGCTATTAATATCCCAAAGAGTCTACTTAACTTTCTCATCACCTTTATACAGGTTGGACTGAGGATTTGTTATACAGCTTATTATATGTTTGATAGTATGCATTAGAGTCTATCTCTTCCACATGTTAGAAATAAAAAAAAAATAGGATGGTCATTAAGAATAGAAAAACTTACCAATTAGAATTAAGAAGCTTTATTGCATTCTTAGCATCTGTTTTATGGATAGGATATGCTGATATAAATATCACAAATATATCATATGTAACCAAAATAAATTCTGCCGATTAAAGGAGGGAAGTGGCTCAAGAAATCTAATAATTCTTTATGTTTGTCTGGAAGATGGGTTGAAGTAATACTGCATAAGACATGTGAGAATGTTTAGCTTTTAAACAGATATCTACAATAATCACATATATGCTTGGACAATAAAAGTACTTTTTAAACATGTATTCTATCATTTGAAAACCATAGTGGATATATCCACAATGAGTGTAGTAAACTAATTTACCAATTATATTTTAGGGATAATTATTTTCCAAGAATTTTCATTACAGGGTTATTTTATACGTCAAGATGTTTTAATGT
The DNA here is from genome assembly GCA_028023455.1 of Epiperipatus broadwayi. Classification (NCBI taxonomy): domain Eukaryota; kingdom Metazoa; phylum Onychophora; class Udeonychophora; order Euonychophora; family Peripatidae; genus Epiperipatus; species Epiperipatus broadwayi. The sequence continues at coordinate 8,173 of JAQFVV010014434.1, forward strand.
AATTTGTACCATTTCTTTACTCTCTTCAAAGTTTTGTTTTATTGAAGATGATTGAAGGATTTGATGACTATTGCATGATATTATCTAGTTTAATATCTTGACATTGAGTTACTGTTAAATTTTAATAATCTTCTTCTACTGATTCATATGTAATTAAACTAATAATAGTAATGACAATATTCTGGGTATCAGTATGTTGATACATCACATCAATGGAATTTCTGCTAAGAAAATTAGCTATTATATTATCTTTCCCCTGATAATATAAAATTTTATAATTAAATTGCTGGAGATAAAAGATCCATCTCATAGACTTTCATTGTTCAAGTAACTTTTGTTGAGGAATTCAAGACTCTTATGATCTGACAAGACTATAACCTCTGATCCTATTAGAAACTGACAAAGCTTTTGAAATGCCCAAACAATAGCTAAGATGTTCTTTTCAATAATGTAGTAGTTTAATTCAGCCCTTTTTAATTGACTACTTAAATAAATACAGAATTTGAGGCTGCTCCTTCAATTGATACAACTCCATTCCCAACCCATAGTTACTACTGTTAGTTGATAAATAAAATACTTTACTAAAATCAGAATAAGTCAAAATGACCTTTTCAAAGAATTTAGCTTTGATTTTATTGAATTCCCACACATGCTTATCATTATATTTCCACTTCTCACTCTTTTTAGTTACATTGACAATGATATTGTTGCATATGTGAAGTTCTGATAAAATTTATGATAACAGTTACATATACCAAAAAATTTTATTTTTTTGTTTTAGCTACAGGAAAGTTCTGTATGCTGAAATCTTTTCTTGATGGGATTTGAGCCTCTTATAATTAAGTGGCCTAGAAAAGTTTATTTCTGCTGCAGCAAATATCTACTTTTACTTTGATATTATTTATAGAGCACTTTGTGAAAAACAAAAAATTTCAGATCTTCCAAATGATCTTCAATGTTCTCAGAAGCTATTACAATATAATCCAAATACATTATGATTTTTTTTTAATTGACTAGAAAAAGTCATATTCAAACATCTCATTAAACCAGATTCACTGTTGATCAAACTGAAAGGCATCATTTTAAAAACATAAGTCTGGTCTTATTGAAAAGCAATCTATTTTTGATTATCAATAAATATACAGTGGAATTTTCCAATAATTGGCTTTAGGTCAAATGTAATAAATATGATCTTGTTCTTGAACGTAATTAACAGTTTGTGAACAGGAGATTGGATATTATAGTCTGGAATAGTTTGTTGATTTAATGCAAGTGCATCTAGACAAAATCCTGACTGATCTGTTTTTCTTCTTGATTATGACTAATGGATTGACATAGGCTGAAGAGCTCTTTCTAACAATATGCCACTCAATCATTTGGTTTATTTGCTGTTCTTTGCTTGCTATTAATGATAGATAGGGTACATTCACTGTTTGAAAGATGTCTTGCTTCTTAATTTTGTCGACTACTGCTGTGTCCATGGGAAGATAATCCAGCTGTGTAGGTGGAAATGAATAGTGCACACACAACTTGAATATATATATCAGCAAGTTTATTTCTGTATAATAAAGTTATATTACTGAAAATAATTTAACCCATTTACTTTTGAGAATTGCTATGAAATATATTTCGCGTATGAAATTATTTTATTTTTGCATACAACTTATACTTATATAGTTCACTAATATCCAAACAGTTTGTTAAGTTGTCTAATTAAAGACTATGAACTTTAATAATAAGTAATTTACTAAAACTAACTTTCTTCAGCATTACTTTTTTTTTTTGAAAATGCATTGTTCGACTTTCAGCAGCCACCCTCTCCTCTTGACTGACTGCTTTCAGCTGTTGCGAGCTGAGAATCTTGGACTCTTTTTATTATCTACGCTCATTAACATAATTTATTTTAAAAGTTTTTTTTTATATGTTTTTTTAGAGTAATCATTCTGGAGAAAAAAAACAATACTGTCAGCGAAATCTACATGATTTAATTAAAACTTTATTTACACATAATTTAAAATATTTACACTGTCAGTACACCTCCCCTCACTCTAAAAAATAATCTATATATCTAGCAGGCTTTCTCCAATTTCTCTGACATTGTGGAGTAGAAGATTTCTATTCTCATCAGGATCAGTATTTAAAACCCTTTGACAACCAGAACGACTTTTGTACGACTTGTCTAGAAATTTCTATTTTGAGCTGAGTTTACGCGTAAACGGTAAACGTCACACATACGCGCAATACGTCATTTTTTGCGCCATTTTAATATCTACCTGAAACTCTAAGAATTTTTTCTGTACGACAATTTTTAGATTTTTTATGAATATTTTTAGCAAAGTGTACCTAAATTTTTTTTTTTTTTTTGATTTTTCTCATTTTATTTATCGTAAAAAAGTTATTCCACAATTGTTGGATCAATTACTGAAGATTTTATTGTGATTTTCCGTTGAAGTTGTCCGTGATTCTGGGCTCTCTTCTCAAATTACGTTTTTGGATAACGTTCAAGGGTATGTAATTACTTTTTTATATATATTTTTTTTTATAAATTATAATATTTTATATTTACTAAAACAAATAAATATGTTATATAATAATAAATTATAATATTTTTGATGTACTGAAACAAATAAACGTTTTTTGATAACATTCGCGAGTATGTAATTACTTTTATATATATATATTATAAATTATAATATTTTCTATTTACTGAAACAAATAAATATGTTATATAATAATAAATTATAATATTTTCGATGTACTGAAATAAATAAATATGCTATAGAATAATAAATTATAATATTTTCAAATAAATATGCTGTAGAATGGAAAAAAGTTGGGGACTGGGGTATCTGTCACTGCGTGAGCTAATGCATTTTTTGGCATGATTATAAATATGAATAGTGTATCATGCATGACCAAGTTTGAATTTATGGATGAATTATTGCATCAGTGCTAAAGTTATGACCCTCAATTGATTTGTGTCAATTTTAGGCAAGTAATATAGGATATTGTATAAATTTTCTGGCTTCTTCAATCTATCCAGTTATTGTTACAGTGCCATGTATTTGAACTCAGCCTTTCTTCATATTTTTTATGCAAAATAATAAATATATTTATATACAAGTTCATGCTACACAACTGGAATTTCATGTAATATAGGATATTTATACACACTTTCTGGTTTCATCAATCCATCCATTCTGTATTATAGTGCCATGTATTTGAACTCAGCCTTTCTTCATATCTTTTATGCAAAATAATAAATATATTTATATACAAGTTTATGCTACACAACTGGAATTTCATGTAATATAGGATATTTTATACACGGTTTCTGACTTCATCAATCCATCCACTCTGTGTTATAGTGCCATGTATTTGAACTTAGCCTTTCTTCCACACATGTAATCATTGTTAATAATAATAAAAAATTATCTTTATTGATTTATTTTTATTCATTTTATTTTTTATGAGTTTATTTATTTATTTTTGAATTACACTGTTCTATTACTTTTTTCTCCACTAAAAACCATTCATATTTTTACAGATAATTTACAAAACTGAACATATCTGGCTGTGGAATGAAAATGGATCACAGCAAATCAGCTGTTTTAGTAATTTTCTCAGGGAAAAATTACCTCAGGTAAGACTTCCAATACATCATTTTTTTTGTAAATTTGTGAGGAATATGAAGAAGCTGTTTATGAAAGTGTCATTTTATCATTTGAATTTCAAAATTTAGGATTTGTGAATCAGTGTAAAAACAAACATTCTTAAATCTGTTATAAATATTATTTTTTTTAACTTTTTCTTTATGAAATGATTATTTTAACAGCTTCATTATATTCTTTCATATATGTACTTGCTTTTACAATATTATTTTTATATATTTATTACATTCAAACACAAAATATCTAAGTTATTAGAGTTAGGGTAAATTTTTTTAAAAATTAAAGATGGCCGCCTGGTTTTCAAAGGGTTAAATCAATTGATTTTTCAGATCAAGGTAACCTGTTCATCTTTACTTGAGTCAAACAACATCTTGATCTGCTTTAACTTCATTGGCTGTATTTTGTTCAGTAGGCAATATATTATTCTGCTCAATAGAGGACAAATTTTCAAGTTCATTATTTGTCAAAAATTCTGATTGGCTGCTACAAGTCTTTTATTTATCATGATCGATGTATCAGAGATTCACTGACATAATGATTTATATGTCTTCTGACATGCAATCCACTTTCGAGTTTAATTACGTATATGACTTCAGATATGATGCCAGATATCCATTGCTTTTTTAATATGCCATCTTAAACTCATACAGTTTCCCCGAGTCTACATTTTATAAAGTTTGCATCTTCATTAGAAGTATTTTTTTCTGATTTTTTTTTTGCAGATAAAAGTTTAGATAAATGAATACATTTTCTACCAAACAGCAAATCCATAGATGTTTTTGGGTTTGTCACACTGGAATTAAAATGCTGCACATGATTTGTACCAGTGTTTCTTGCATATTTGTAACTTCTACTTTTCTCAAGGCAGATTTCTAATATTGTACTGCCTTTTTTGCATGAGTGTTAGACTAGGCAGAATAGTAGATTGGAGTAAGTAGTTTTTAAAATCTGAAAAATTAAATCTTATTTCATTATTTGATACCAGCATTTTAGGATATCCATGAGTAGCAAACATTTCCTATAGGGCTTTTATGGTACATTTAGTACTTTTAGTTTTTGTGAGTTTATCTTCAGCTCATCTAGATGCTGTATAAATCTATGATTATTGATATTAAATGTCCATTCAAAGGTCCAGCATAATCTATATGGATATATTCCCATGGTTTTTGAACTCTAGCCATGGTTATTAATATTATATGTCCATTCAAAGGTCCAGCATAATTTATATGGATATACTTCCATGTTTTTTGAACTCTATCCATGGTTTATAAATTTTCTTCAATAAATCAGCTGCAGATTGCAATCATAGCAGGTTTTTATTGTTTGTTCAATTTTGCTATTTATTTTAGGCCACCATATGTATGAATATGCAAGTGCCTTCATCTGCACAATTCTTGAATATCCTTTATGTAACAACTTTAGCACTTGCTTCTATCCATTCACTAGTATGAGTACTCAATCAATCATCAGAATACAGCCATTATGGTGACAAGCTTTTTAAATTGCCATAGCATTGAAACTTGTTTGACTTTTGGCCATCCTTCTCAGATCCAATTCTTTAGCTTACTATTACAAGGGTCTCTATTTGTCCATTCAGTGACTTTAGAATTACTTAGATTTTTTATAATATTTATTGTATCTAATGTGTTTACTTCTGTAAACTTCTACTGAACTCTGTCTTTCACAGAAAATTGTGATAATGCATCCACATGCATTATCTCTTTACTGGCTTGTAAAATAATTTATAGTTAAAGGCAGCTAATATGTTAATTCATCATAAAAGTCTCGGGTTTACATATTCAGAGATTTTTTCTGTCTAAAACTTCCAAGTAAAGGGTAATGATTGGTACATACTGTAAACAGCACCCATATATGTGTTGATGGAATTTCTTTATTGTAGACATTATAGCCAAGGAATCCTTATCTAATTGATTATAATTTTTTTCAGCTAATGATAATATTCTGAAGACACAAGCAATTGGACATTCACTTTCATCATACTGATGTGAGATGACAGCTCCAACCCCAAAATCCAAAGCATCTATAGTAATCATTACTCCTAGATCACTTGCATAATGCACTAAGAAATTTTCTGACATTAACAAGTTCTTGGCTTTCTGGAAGGCAATTTTATGCTCTTCATTCCACTTCTAGGATTTCCCATTATGTAATAAATCATGCAACACTGTTAATATATGTGATTTACCATGTAAAAAACTTTTGTAGAAATTTAACAGTCTCAGAAAATCTTTTACATTCTTGGGAATGACAGTTTTTTTATAACTCTCACTTTCTCAGGATTGGGGTTCTTTTCATCATTATTTATCACATATTCCCAAAATTTTATTTCTGAAGTTTCCCATATACACTTGGTAGCATTAATCTGGCTCCCACTTTGTTTATCTTTGAGCACCCTCCCATTCCTCATTTCTTTCGACTGAGTAGCACTAAGAATATCATCTAAGTGGCAATAACCTTCTATGTTTTGCAATAACAGGTCCATATTCTCTTGAAAGATATTATGGGCTCACTGTTGTCCCACAAGGCAATTTATTGCATTTAAACAGATTGACATGACTATGAAAGATTAACAGTTTTGTATTTTTTTGTGACTGGTATCTAGTGAAAGGTGGGCTTTAAATTTATCTTGGTGAAGAATGGGGCTTTCTATAAAGATGCTAATACTTCATATACACTCGGCACAGGTGAGTACCCTTATTTATATATTTATGTACAATAACTCATGAATATTTGCAGAGATAAATAATCCCATCCAGTTTAACAATCACAACCATAGCACATCTTTTTTACCATATCTCATATTTGACTTCAGAGCACAGGGAATTTTCTGTGATCTACACATTATAGGTTGTGCATCTTTAGCTAATTCTACATACACTGGTCTTGTTCTTAATTTAGCTAATTCCTGTTTAAACTGAGGAAACTTTGTTTTATGTTTTTAGTTTAACCTTCTTAATAATTTTAAGACAGATTTCTAATGGACAGAACCAATTTCAACTGAGCAGCAGACTAATGTCTCTCTTTACAACAAACAGTGGTAAATCTTGATTTTTGATTTACTTCATTGGAATAAAAACTTTTCCACATATTTGTATTCTGTTTCCATTTACATCTGTGGCCACTACTTTTGTCTTATTCAATTTTACTTTCTGCTGGAATTTAACATTAATTTTATTTCCCTCCTTCAGAAATAATATAATAATCCAGCATCACTATCAACCTCCATATTGACTTTAATTTCAGAAATAGTTACCTCCAAAGTGATTCAGCCATGGTTTGAGTCCATGTTTGAGTCATTTAATCACTTTATCTCTAACATTTTATAAGCTCCCCTTCCCTGATTTAAAGTTCAAATGATGTGGCTTGTCTTTTGCATTTTTCCTACAAATCTGACCCTAAGTGTTCTTTAATGCCACAAATATGGCATTTTTCCAATTTGAATTTGCACCCTCTTTTTGTATTACCTACAATTCTGCAGCAATAGCATGGTAATTCATTTATTATGAATGTTTTAGGTGATTTATACATCTTAGCTCTGTATATGCTTGTTGTAATTTTTACTTCATTTGCTACCATTTGATATTCCAACACATTATCTGTTATTAGCTCATATGCTATACATTTTGCAATAGCCATTCTGTATGCTATATCTACTTCACTTAGTAGAGTTTTCCTAAGATTGTTGTCCAACATCCCATATAGTAGGTAATCCAAGAGTATGGCTTAAATCCATCATAAATTAACAATATCTGGCCAATATTCACAATGCCAGATTGTCATCTCAGTAAATCTCTTGAGGTAGTTGTTTTCTCTTTCAAAAACATAAACAGTCTATTATCTTTATTACCACTGGCTAAAAATAAGAATAAAGATTTTCTTTTAATTCACTGTATAGTAAATCTTCTGGAGTCTTGGGATCATATAAGTGCTTAGCAAATTGTAGAACAGTGCTACCATCAAAAAACAACAGTGTTGAAATTTTAATCTTTTCATCTTCAATTTTACTGATTCTCATAGAACAATCTATACACTCAACATATATATTCCACATTGAGGGATTAGTGGGAATTGCCATTTTTCATCTTCCCTTTTTTTACACAATGTACAATTCTTCTTCTTTAACTTAAATTTCTATGCAAGTTCTTAAAAACTGTCACCTGCACTATGTGCCATGTCTACAGGAATACAATCTCAGCTGTGTAGATAAAAATGAATAATACAAACACAACTTGAATATATATATATAGCAGCAAGCTTATTTCTGTTTGCTAACACCTTAATTTAACAATATAACAAGTACAATAAAAATATAATACTGACAATAATTTATCCTGTTTACTTTTAGGAATTGCAATAGAATACATTTAGTGTGTAAAAATATCTTATTTCACACAGAGCCAATAATTATACAGTCCAATAATCTCCAAATGTTTTGCCTATGAAAACTTCTTTCCATTTGAACTTTAATATTAAGCAATTTGTTCAGCATTATTTTTTTTCCTTTCAGGATTGCATTGTTTTACTTTTGACAGCTGTTTTCTCATCTTGACTGTGACTGACTGCTTTTGATTGTTGCACCCTAAGAATCTTAGAATCTTTTTATTAGCTCAGATAATTATTTACATAATTTATTTTAAAAGTTCTTTTTATATGTTTTTTTTCTTAAGCAATCATTCTGGGAAAAAATACTAGTAGTTGGTGCAATGTACCTGATTTAATTAATCTTTATTTACACACAATTTAAAATATTTGCACTATCAGTACAGCTACACAAGTTTATATTCATAAAGTCTGAAGTGATTATTACTTCATGAATCAGGTAACATGCTAAAATTTACATTCATTGATTTTTACCTTAACAGAGACCTGGCTGTTAGAAAGCTTGGTCCTCTTCCCATTTGCTAATATAGCCTGAATAGTTTAACAGGTAACAAGAGTACAATCTTATTAACACTGATTATTTTTTCATAGGTAATTAAAGACAACATTGATGCCTGACTTCCTGAGTCTAGTAATTGATGCCTGACTTCCTGAGTCTAGTAATGCATTAATATCAATGCTTTCTATAAATACTTTTATGATGGGGCAATTATATAAAATCAGTGGCTGTACTATATCATAGGATTCCAAATATTTTATAAAAAGATTAATAGTATCTAAAATATATATTATCTTGTCTCTCCTCAAGTTAATATGGGATATCTCCAGGGAGAAACTTCCCAATGAGGCCCATTTTAGTTTAATGCACTATTTTTGAAACTACTTCTCCATTTTTTTAGGAGTACTTTGAACTTTATTAGTTGAAGCTTTTTGCATATTCTATCTGACAGTTTATAAATAATCTTAGGGTGATCAGCAATGTGACTATAATAAGGAACTGGTATTTTGAGACTACAACCTCTACTCCTATGGATAGCCCTAATGTAATCATGTAAAATTAACATTAGCTACTGGATATTTAGTATTTTTATTTCTAGTAGCTATGTTATTTTCAATTGACTTTAGAGCATTTAGGACTTTGGCTAACTCTTCAATTTTACACCAGTCAGCTGAAATTAAGATCTGATCAACATGGCAAGGTTGTGCTGAAAAATCCTTACAACTTGATGCTCAGACAAAGGCAAGACTGTCAGAATTTTTTAGATTGACTGCCTCTTCTTGGAAAAATCAGGCATAATTTTCCTTATTCACATGATATTTTTCTTGGGAGATTCGATAGTGGATGTTACCTTGTCTATCCTCTACCCAAAAGCTAGATTTAATGCAACATTTGAAGTTTTCATATGTCTGGGGTGGTCACACAGAGACTGCCACCAATATTTAGAGGAGCATGAAGATAGTTGCTTAGTATATCTAATTTTTCTTTCATCCAATGAACATAGAACAAATAGCTTATCAAGAGTTTGCAAAAATTCAGAGGAACTTTCTAAATATCCTTCTCTAAACAGTGTAAGCCTCATACATTTGAAAACCATTAGATTCCCTGTCATACCTTCATCATTTTTAGGTAGTCTAACCCTGGCATATCATCTAATACTGTTTTCACTACAGTTTGGTGATAATGGGCATTTCTAACACTATAATCAAGACTTAGAGATCTTTAACAGGAGTCTCAATTTTATTAATAATCTCTTGCTCATTATAGGAGCTCACAACTAGACAACTTTGATCATTAGCATTCTGCAGCTCTTCAACCTTTTGTTGGACTATTTTAATATTGTCTTCTATTTGCATCTGTTTAATAATTTTCTATACCATATTTTTTTGTTTAACTTTGAATTCATTTATCTCTTTTAAAATGCCTAATCTTTTGTTATTAATATTTCAGCGATATTGATACTTTGTTGACAACTCTTTTATTTTCTTCTACATTATTGTAATATTACCCCCCCCCATCTAACATTAATATTTTTGGACTCCTTAATTTCAGATTTGATTTTATTGACTATTTCAATCAATTTCTGTCCTAACAGTTTTAAAATCTGAATTATTTTGGCTTTTTACCTGTTATGATTTCACCAATTCCCTTTCAATAACTATTTGTTATTCATTTGTGTTTTTAAATTTAGACTCTAACTCTGCCCTGAAACTATCTATGCATTAGTTGAGTGGTAGTTCAATTACTTGAAATTTTCCATTTATAACACTAATGCACTTCATAAACCTACTGTTAGACCATATCATTTTACTCCTAATTTCTGTAATTTATTTTCAGACTCCATTTTATAACTGGTTTTGAATTTCTTCAAATCTTTTGGGTGAATCCTTCTTAGCCATGTGGCAATTAGAAACTAATAAATCAAAATTTACACAAAAGTCTTTAATAGTTTCTTCTTGAGACTTTTTTATTTTTATCTCTATCTCCTTAAATCTATCTTCTTATAGGTTTTTCAATTCAATTTAATTCTGTTCTTTGTCTTGAGTTTCAAACAATTTATTCTTTAACTTTTTAGATTGACTATCAATTTTCATAGCCTCATTGTCAAATTTTTCATTTATTTCTATTGACTGACCATCAAATTTTTTTTTTCAGTTCTTAATTTTTCAGATTAGCTATCAATTTTTACACTCTGATTATCAATTTTTTTATTCATTTCTGCTATCATATTTTTTAACCATTCTAATATGAATATAGAGATGGAATTCAGGGCATTAAAATGAGTGACATTTTGGACCTCACCTAATTCTTTGACACTTTGACTTTCTTCCATTGTTAATAATGAGTACAATATTATTAATCCTTAAGAGAAAAAGCTAATTTTAAACTAATTTATACTAAATATCATATATATATATATGTGTGTGTATGTGTGTTATTTAAGTATTACTATTTCTCTCAGAACAAGTTGTAAACTGCCAACAAACAATATTTCATTCTTGTAATGCAACACTTTTTATCACTTAGCTCTTAAACAATTTACATAACTATTTTAGGCAATTATAATAATCTTTAAGACCCTCCTCTCCCTAGGTAAAACAATAGCAGCAATATGCTTCAAACTTTTAAGTTCATAATTTAATAAATAGTTAACAATACAGCAATAAAATAAAGCAGTATTAATATTTCTGCATTATTAAATGGTACACTGCCATTATTACCAGAAAATTCATAAATAATTCTTTTATTTAAAATTGATTAGAGAGCATACTTATAGTCTATGTTCACTAAAGATTTTTGTATGTGGTTTTAAATCACCCTCAAATTGCTAATTTTTATGTTATTTGCTGATTTTATAGTTATTTTATCAAGAAAAATGTACTGTATAATGCTGCCATCTTTATAGTTATTTTATAACTAATAAATTAATAATATATAAATTTACAGTTATAACAATGAGATAAGGCTTGCCTTCTAAGGTGCTGATTGGTTATTTCTCATTCTCTACATACAAGAGTGCCTGACAACAATTTTGACAGTTCTAAGTTCTTTGTTTTGATTTTCAAAATGAAAATGTATGTTTTAGATTTTTTTGCATATTTGTTATTATTTTTATAAAATATGTGTGAAAATATAATTATTTTAGTAGAATAGTTCAGATTTTAGTAAAAAAATATTTACTTTTACATGAAAGTCAATTGAGAAAGAAATCAATGACATAAGTCATTTTGTAATAGGTTGAGAAAAATACATTTTATTTTTCTGCTATAGATTATTTTTATCAATTATAAAGAAATTTATTTTTAAAAACACTTTTGTTTACTTTAATAACCTGACAAATTATTAATTTGCTTTTTTGAAACTAAACTAAAATGAGTATAATTTTAAAAGACAAATGTATTTTTACAGCTGATTCTGTAATTGACCAATCAAAAGTTTAAAACTTTAATTCACTTGTCCAAGAGAGATTTTAAATTATGGAAGGGCTAATACTTATTATAGAGTACAGGTCACATGAATGTAATGCAATGTAATGTTTAATTAAAACAGCTATAATATTAATACCTGCATTAAATAAATATAAACAATAAATTTTCCTTTTAATTTGAATATTTAGAAACAAACATGGTTTTATTAAGAGTTTAATTAACTACAATACTTTAGTCAAAATAAATAATTTATAATTATACCAACTAACTATCTAATTTTCTTTTAACTAACAATTTAAAAACAAACAAAAAAACCTCAATTATAATTGCAATGTCCTCAAGCCCTTATCATTGCAGTACCAACATCCAATATATAACCTATTGAATAATCACAGAACATGAACCAAACAAAGATCACCAAGATGGTTCCCAAAATCTGTCAACTGTAACTATCAATGGAAGACAGAAAAACAATGTGAAGCAAACTACAAATAAATATATCAAATGCACTTACTTCATTATCTTAATAAAACATGACTATCTAGTTACAATAATGGGTTTGAAATTTCTTTCAAGGTTCATATTATAATTTTGATATCTTAAATTTTTAAATACTATCTTACAAAATATTCTTTAAAGCATTTTGAACTTTTTCCCTGTATAAATATTTTATTTATACAACACATATCTAAGACTATAATCTTATAAAAAATGAATTTATAATAATTGCATACAAATTAAGTAAGGCAGCAAGTAACCAGGGAAAATTTTATCTTCCCACAGTATTATAAAACCACAGTTAAATAAATAGTAATTAACAAGGCATATGACTTCAGAATGCAGGTGAAATGGATAAGTAAATCAAGTAAATAATAATATGTGACCATTCTTTGTAAAACAATGAATAATAAAAATTTATTATGAGATTTTCTGATTAATGAATGCAATAATAATGGCAATGAAAATAAAAATATATTTTAACTTTTTCATTTTTAATAATGAAATTTTCTTAAACTGAAAGTCAAAAAATTATATTTGCGTTTTTCACCTTCTACTGAAAAATTTTGCAAACTTTTGTTTTTTATAGCTTTAAAATTCAAGTATATATTTTTTCTAATATTTTAATTTCAAAAAAATTCAAAGAAAGACTTCAAAGTTTCTAATAATGCCTATTATGTATTTGGCAATCTTAAACTTTGCAATATTACTTTAAGAAAATATTATGCTGGTTTAAAAACTTGATTTTTTGGAATGTTTATGATCATTTTTGAATAGTAATTGGGTAATAATTATTGGAAATCAAAAATATATATTATATATTTATTTTTACAGAAATGTTTTAATTTTAAATACAAAAGAATATATTCTTCTGAATATTGTTACCATAGAGATTACAGTTGTGGGAAATACGACTGTCCAAAAAATGTCCACTAAACAGTCTGTTATAAATTTAGTGATATTGCAAAAATTACAAAATTTTTTTAAACATTTAAAGCATAAATTGATAGATTTCCTAGATATTAAAAATAATTCATTCAGATATTTAAAACAAACATTAAAAGAAGATTTCATTCATTTTATAAATGGAATCTGCTCCACCCACTTTCTTTTGATTAAAATCTAATTTTTAAAATAATTCCAAAAATCAAATATGAGGTTTTAAAATTTATTTAATTTCTAAGCAAAAATATCTATCAAATGAGATCAAATTTATTATATTCTGACAAATACTAATGGTTTAACTTTAAAGTGAAAGTTTAAAGTAAATGAGATCAAAGAAATATGTCAGAATGCTAGAGTACAAGAGAATTAATACTAACAAAAATATTTATTTATAATATAAATAAATATTTTAAATTTATTACAATAGATATTAAAAATAATAAGAATTTTAATTTAACAATAAAAATAACAAAGTATGTATACAATTTTGCAATAAATATTCTTTTTAGGTATTGTTACAAAATTATAATAATAATCTTTGCATTATATAAAGTTCTCATCCTTATTATATAACACATTTTTCCATCTATTCTGTATTAAAGATAAAACAACAAGTATATATGCATACATTAGGTCACTAGCATGATATTAACTAGCTAATGATATCAACTATGGCTCTCAACAAGTGTGAGAAAGCTCATTATAAAGATAGCATGTTGTATAAATTATAAGTACACAATTACAATACTATTGATACCTATGAGAAGTGATGAAATAAATATAATACACATATTACAATTAAAAACTGCTTTAACATTAACTTGTAGTAGCTAGTGAATACTCTTAAATGAAAAATGACTTGAAACACACTTAAATAGTCAATAACCCTTTTAAACATTGCAATATAGGCAAGGTTGACAATAATCAATATATAAATAGGCACCCAGCATTTATGTGCAGACAGTGTTGAAAGATTAATAAACCACAATCTCTCTTTCAAGGAGAGAGTGAACATATGCAATAGCATAAGAAAAAATATCAACCCCAATTGCTGAAGCTGACTTCAAGGAGCATGTCAATAACTAAATAAGCAAGGCATAATTATAACAATAGCAATAATCATATAAATAATCCCTTGCACACATTCTCATATATATAATAAAACAATTACTCAATTTATTAATGTATGTGAACTCACAAAATATGATGATATAGCAAAACTATTTAAATTTCATGCACTGACTTTCAGACACTCTAAATGTTCACACATATTAAATCTAAAGGCTGTTTTATCCCAATATGATAATTTATTATATTATATTAAACATCAATTTAAAGAACACTCAATAATTGTCGAAATAAAATATTTAACTGTATGTATTTTATTTAAAGAAAACATCTATTTTTGGTTTCTTATCAAATCCTTGGGCAGCAAATACTATTATAAATATTCCCCTAATGCCATATGAAATATATTAATCAATAACATAGACATAAATATAATATTATAATTATGTAAGACAAGAATAAATTTTTGATATATGAAACACATTTATATATGCTCCAATAATTTTTCCCACCAAGTGAATGAACTAAAGTTCTTCACATTTATAATGAGAATTAATCCTTTTAACAAAGTGTCCATTTTTTTCTTAGCTGGAAGATATTATACAAGTCTTTCATTATAGGGATCGAAAGAAGAGTTCAAGTTAGGAATTCCTTAAAATATTATCTGTGGTACAATAACATTATTAAATCAATGTATTAGTGAAGCCAGGGGCAGATTTTAAGAATTAATGAACAGCAAAATAGTTTTTTTTTTTTTGTTGATATCTTGGCAAAATAGTTCTATTATAAGTTTGAACATTATTTTATTAACTTTTAGACACAGCAAGGATTTAAATTGTCCTCTTCTTTTGTTGGGTGGTAAAATAAACCAGCAATCTACAATTGATGAAAAGAGAATAATTAATATTATAGAAATAAATATAAGAGTAAAAGCATTTTTTTAATTGATTGCCCCAACAATTTTTTTTTTGCTTTTAAGAATTACTTGCTTAGAATAAAAATGCTTGTAATCAAATTAAGCCTCTAAACTGAAAATTTTAAATTGACCTGTTACATTTGATATATGAATTTGACATCATTATGGACTACTATTAATGGTGGAAATAATGTGAACCGAGGGATCAAACTACATGACTTCAATTATACACTGACAAAAACTAAATGTAAATATGATACGATAGCATTTATTTTTTTTCTCTCAATAAATATTTCATTTCAAATATGAATTTAAGTACTGCAATCACATTTTTTTCATGATTTAAATACTATATCTTTTCAATTCTTTACTTTAGTTAAAAGCACATGCACTGATTTTTTTCCAAACATTTTTTATTAAGTGGAATTACTTCCTTTGCATAAAATATGCTTCATAATAAAAACGATTAATAAATATAAAGGATGGAATAGATGACGGCTATCAAATTGGTAGTTTTTGTAATTTGTTAAAGCAACCAATTAAACAGCATTGCTGACAACATCCAGACAACAGAACAAAATAGAACTTTTATATAAGAGATAGTTGAATATATTTAGAAAGTTTAAATAAAGTTTAAAATTTTTCCAAACATCTTCAGTTCTTAATATTAGACTTTGGAAAAAAAGTCCAATCAATAATTAATACTAAAATGCCATCATCCCAAACCTTCAGATAAATACTGTAATCTCTCACCTTTTTTATCAGTTACAAAATAAATATTCCGTTATGGACCCACTCGAATTAAAAATTATTAAAGATAAAATATAAGATTTTAATAGATATTGTCATTTTCCCCCCTCATGTGTCATAGCATCAGCCGGGAAGGGAACCAACTAACCCGGAACAACTGCTTGAAAAGCAACTGTCACTGACTTCTCGACCTTAAAATAATACATGGAATAATATATATAGATAAATTTTGCAACTATTCTGAATTCCTAAAAAAATAATATCTTTTTAGATTTTTAGCCTGAGATGGCCTTCATTTAAATATGAATAGTGCAATATATATATATATATACTGTTTTAAATATATTTTATTAAAAGATTATAATGTGTTTAATAAAAATCCAGAAAAAGTTACTGTGAATTACAGGTTGGTCCAGGAAGTCAAATAAAAACTGCAAAATCTTGGAAATGGTGACATAAACCGAATTATCTAACCGCTACTATAATTTAGCTCAATCGCTAACTAGTACATCATGTGATAACAAAGATGTTGAAACGATGTTTAAATGAAACTTTCATTCATTAGATACATTATCTTTAATCCTTTAAAAGTTATCAATTCATTTAACTCAACGGGATGATGAATTCCTACAAGACTTACAGATATTTCATAGATTTTTTATTAGAAGATATAATTTTTAATATTTCACTATAAAACGATTTCTTAATAATGATTGGTTCTGAAACTGAACAAAATGACCCAACTGTAGTGTCATTATATTAGGAATTTGCTATGGGATAGATACATAAATAATAGAAAAATCAGTTGTGATAAACCTAAAGATATGATTATTAAGATAATTGAAATTAAGTTAAAAATAAACCTGAATAGAAATATTCGTGTATTAAAAAATGTGGTTAATATTCAATTGCAAGTTATGAATGTTTTTCTGAATAAAAAAATTTGCAGGTAGAAAAAAAATATTAAACAGATTGTCATCAATGAACCTAACTTTTAAGTATAAAAAAATTTTTGTGATAAATTAGAGACAGAGTTTAATGGAAACGGAAAATTCCGACTAAGGATTATATTTATAGAGAAAAATTATGGTGGCTTACAGGGAGATTGAAATATTTAATTATTAGTACTGTCAATGGAAAAAAAAACAATATGTAAAGGGGGGAAAAAGGAAAATAAATCGTGATCAGTGACATTAGCTTCCAGGAAAATCCAAACTATATTGAAAATAATTTCATTTTATTACATTTAAGAAGATGGCACAATCTGTGATCTTTTACATGTGAATATTACTAAGGAATACATTGAAAATCATATGAAGATCAATATTATTAATGTGAAATGGAGCTAAATAAAATATATTACATAGGTGAAAAGTAACCTGCGATCTTGGAAAAACAACAAGAAATATAAACCTGGTGGATAACATGAGAACACTGAAATTCCATAGATTTACTAGTGTTCAGATAAATATAAAAGGAGGAAAAGAGATAAGAAAATTGGTAAGTGAACTTTAGAAGCGTGAAAAGGGAGAAGAACAATTGAGATATTATTAATAAAATTTATATATTTTTTGGATAAACTTATATGTTCAAAGGAAAAGAAAACGGGTAACTTAATGTTTATATATATAGTTAAGTTCTCGTATTAATATAATTATTAATATGGGGGAATAAATCAAGAGATAAGGAAATCAATAATTAAATTTGTTTATCTATGCTGTTAACTGTATAAAGTTTTATTTGATTGAATGCCACTAAACTATTAAGATAAAGATCTATATGTTATGAGCTAATAAATTACACACACACACACACACACAAAATAGTAAAGAAAGATATTAGAAGGGTGGGGGTGTATCTGTGTTCTAGTATAATATTAAATAACAAATGGTGATATTTAAAATTTGATCTGATGTTGAATTATTAATCTTGTAATTGCATTATAATATAGTTAGACAATTTTAATTTATAAGTTTTCATGAGCAGTATTTATATTACAGGCATAAAACAAATCGAAATTTGAATCGGAAACTATGACTTAAATTATTATATAAGATTGGGATACATATTATTTTTTATTTGATGCAGATAGTACTAGAGAATGGCTTATATACATTCAAAAAATATTCTAAATGGTAAGTAAAGATTATTCGGGGAAGAGATAAATATTCAGATTGAATATGACACAGGATAAAGGATATTTATTTCAGTTTTATGATATCATTGGGTGATAAACCCATAAAAAAAATTAAGTAAGGTAAAGAGAGAAATCAAATTGTTAATATAAAATAAAACAGATAAAATGCAATCGGTCACAATAATATAATAAAATTATTTTACTTAAGACTAAAATATCAATCTTTTTTTTTTTTTTAATTTTGTTGTTTTCGTTACAATCTATGAAGTATAATTAATGAAAGGGGGGGGGGTATAAAAAGGGATTGATTGTTTAAGACACACATTATTTGATGATACAAGTAACAAAATTCAATACAGCAAAATATTTGATTGTATTATCAATAAATTTTATTTTGAAGAGTTCATTGCAAGTAAGGTGAATATAAAAGTTTAATTCTTTTAAGTATCTTATTGTATTGTTGTATAAATGTTTCGTTGTTTTATGTTAATTTATTTATTAATTCTATTTATTGCATTATTAAACTTTGTACATAAGATATTATTAAAATTAATGTTTTAAAGTTACAGTAAGTGTCTAAAGTTGCATTTCTTTTATGGGGAATCATCATCACTACACCATCATCAGAGAGTATTAATTGTCATATACATATTAGCTAAAAATATGATTTGAAATTTGGAAGAAAAGTTGATCCAGCATAATATATTGTATTACAATTATCTAGGTAAATATTGATTAAATTGAATATTAAATTATTGCAAAGTGCTTTGATCACATAATTCATCACTCAAATACATTGCAAATGTAGTAAAGTATATTTATTATTATGAAATCATATTAGGAACTAGTTTTTGTTTAAAGTTTCAACATGATAATTACAGTTTAAATAAAACATAGTGATTTATTATTTAATAATAGAGACCATAAAATAAAATAATGATATAGTTGTAATCATAGAAAAATGTTATGAGTCATCTTTAAAATATCACATTACCTATAGAGTTGAGTAAAATCCCTCTTGATATTTTATAAGTAATATAAATAGTTAATTAAAATCAATGATAATCCTGAGATCTCCTTAGAATAATAATATTATTATTGTTATTCTTAATGATAGTGTTATAAAAATAATAATAATAAAAGATTACCATACAATAAGATAATAATATAACTTATTGAGTAAGTTAATTTAAATTTCATAATTAGATATGCTTTATTCTATTTATTTAAATATTATTGTTAGTCATGAGAGTATTTGGATATTGAAGAAGGAGGAGTGCTAGGTATTCTTATGGCATTAGATAGATACTTTAGGGTTTATTTAATGTTAAAGGGTGTGTAATCTTGTTAGTAGGATAGGTGAATTTCACAATTGTTAATATTGATTAAATATAGCTGAGAAAATAGTAAGAGTATTAAATGGTACCTAGATAAAGTCATAGTATATTCTAATGTAGAGATTTGGCATATTTTCTAGGAGTCATCCTCCTATTGGCAGGGTACAATATATATATATATTGAACATATATGTTTTTTGTAATTAATGAATTAATTATTACTCTTGCAAAGTTTGATAAGAAGATAGTTAAAGTTTTTTTTTTGTCTTTTTGTGAAAAATAATTAAGATATTTATCACAATAGATCACTAGTTGATTGTTTAAAAAAAGTTATCCTACAAGAATTTATTACCATATCAGATATGCAAATAATTTTTAATGTTTAAGTTTTGAAGGAAACCATTTATCTGTATTTTATTCTAAAAACTAGTCGTCTGGTTGAAATATTAAAAGCAGCTAAGACAAGTAATTGTGATGTATTTTTATTTATTTATATACTTCGTTTAATTAGTTTATTTATTTCTTATTGTTTTCATAAATATATATGGAAAATTTTTATAGATATATAAATAGTAAAAGTTTTAATGGGCTGACCTATTTATTTTTAAAAATAGAATTCATGTATGATATAACTAGTTAGCAAAGAATTAAAAACTGGACCATCAAACTAAAATATTGTCATGAGTAATAGTATTTACATGTTTATTTTTTAAAAAAGTCACATTAAAATTTGGAACATTTATATATATATATAATTATTAACCATCACATCTGAAATATATATCCAGTCAAAACAAATATTAGGAATGCCTTGATAAATTGAGGGATATTTAATAGTTACATATAGATATATTCTTTACAAAGAGTCAATCTATTACTGGATAAATACTTCTCTAAAGTTTAATCAATTTTTTTAATTCTCAGCTTCTTTTCTCCACATCCTCACAGGAAAAATTTTTTCCTCTTCTATTCAACACATATAATTTTTTTCCAGATCTTTTCAGTCTTTGGTATCAGCTGTCATTTCTATTGGTAAAATCTTTAGCATAAATTCAGTTCAACCAATTATGTCATTGATATATGTATTTTTTATCATGTATTTATTTTACTTTTAAACTTTTTTTTTTACTATCAATTTATCTTTCTATATTTGTTTGAGGATCTGAAGACTCTATATTGTTTCTTTGTTAAGTGGCCAAGTCTCAAATCTTTAATTTAGCCTTGGTAAAATGCTTTTCTAAATTTTTATTTTCAAACACCTAGGCATATTTCATTATTATTAAATTACTTTTACTGAAAGCACTTCCAAAGCTTACTTTTATGATTAATTTCATTCATTATGTTTTTATTAGTATAAAAATCTCACCAAATATTTGTAATTATAAATTCCTTTTAATTTTTTACTATCAAACTTTATTTTCTTCTTTTTAAAATGGAATTAAACATTACTTTAAACTTTTACGTTTATTTTTAGTCCAATTTTTTTGCCTTTATCTAATAGATTTTAAAACATTTCTGGAAGCTTTAGAACATCATTTATAAAAATAATAACATAATCTGGAAAATGTAGATGACTTAAATAATCTCTACTTATTTTTATACTCGTAGCTTTCTGTTTTAATCTACAAAATATTTTTGGTGAAATTGCAGTAAATATTTTAAGGATATAAAATCATTCTGACTTACAACCATATCCATATTAAACTTCTTAATATTAACATATATTTTTATCAAAGATGCGAAGTTTAGATAAATATTTGTTAGAATTTGACAATTGATGTTCCCAAACTTTAACAATTACAGAAAGTGTTATGGAATCAAATGCCTTTTTATAATTTATAAATTTAATAAAAAATTGCATCTCGTTTTTTTTCCCAATAATTTCACTAAATATATGTAGAGGATTTATTATGATAGTAAAGTTTTTTTTGTAGATCAGTTATACTGATTGATTTGTATTTTCTAATATTTTTAAAATATCATTATCGCTATTGCATTTTTCTAATCTATACAGTAACATCTTTACCATTTAGTAATTTGATACATTGCTTTGTCAAATTTTCTATATTTCTTTACCTGCTTCTTTTAATATACAAATAATTATGTTGTCCTGTTTATGTAATGTCTCAACTTTTTATTTTAAAAAAGTTCTGATGTTATTGTAGAGGCAAATTAGTTTTTTTTTATGTTTATTATTATACAGTTTTTATAGAAAAAACCCTTTCCCAAACTTTCATTTCTTTTGATAATACTATTATAAGAGGGGATTTGAACATAGACTTTCAAGCTCTTTTCAGCTATTCATTCCATCTTATATAACTGATACACATAACCACATACATATATGTGAAAAAGATAAATGATTTTCAATATACATATTTTGTGCTGAATCAGTACTCATCTCCCCCCCCCCATATATATAATAAGTGCTCAATTTATATTAAGATAGCATATCTTCAGACTTTAATGGCCAGGATTGAATATTCTCCATCCTCCAACTCTTAAGCTATCCATATTATTAAAAACCTGATGATGGAATGCTCAAAGCCCATATTGTTGTCATATCCATGTTGACTTTAAGTCACTGTGATAGCTCATATCTAGGACCTTAATATATTTAAATATACAGAAGAGTAATGAGCAGAATTCAGGCTTAATTTGTAATAGTGTTATTTTTTTATTGGGAAAATACAGTTGAGGCTTTTTTGTTTGGTTTACTTTTCCTGCCAATTCACAATTATATTTTTTTATATCATTACAATTAATAAATATACTCACAGAAAAGGCAGTTTTTTAATATTCAGCTTTATTACTGGCTAGCATGCTTTCAATATATTCAATATATTATATTCATGGTATATACTGGTATGATTACAACTACTTTATATCAGTATTTAATTATTATCTAATAAGCTATTCATATTCAAATTTAAATTCCAAATTGAGATTTATTCAATTAGCCAATTTCTTTGATATGTGTACCCTTTGCTTTTTTTCTGTTGATAGAAAAATGGTCACTAGATATTGTACATGCTTCTTTGACCTTCTGCTTTCTGTCCTCTCTCTCACTCTCTCTTTGTGTACACTACATCTGCTTTTGTTAGTATAAATCTGTGGCCAGATTTTTGCATGTGGTTTGTAAATATTTACATGTGTTCTTTATCTTTGAAAACTCTATTGATTATATAAATTTTTATGTTGGGCAAGTCTCATTGGCAGGTTGGCCCTCAACTCCCCATAATATATAACATTGCAGGGTGATTGGTTATAGTTAATTTTATAGACCACTTAATGTGCTGATTAATTTGGTGAAGTGCCTTTAGAATTGTTGACTAATTGATTAAGTGATGGAGAAATTCTAAAGCTTATAATAAATTTGTCTTTACATATATTTTTGAATTTATGTGCAGTTGGAATGTAAGGTGGGTTTATCCATTTTTAGGTTCCTTTTTCTGGATGGGGTAAGAGTTTCTTATTTTGGTACAAAATCTATTTATGGTGTATAAGATTTTATCATGATTATAGCCCCTCTTTTGAAGATCATTTGTACACCTTTTATGTATGGTTTCTATGTAAAAAACTTTTCAATCCTGCATATTTATGTGATATCTGGAGTTCTTGACCTGCTAACAAAAACAAGATAGTAGGCACAGAAAAGACAGAAATCAGAAGGTCAAAGAAGCATTACAGTGACAAATTTTCTATTAACATAAAAGAAGCAAGCATATCCATATAAAAATGGGCTATTTGAATAAATTTGGATACTTAGAATAGCTTATTTGATAATAATTGAATACTGATATAAAGAACTTGTAATCACATCAGTATATGCTATGAATATAATATATAAAATATACTGAAAGCATGGTAGGAAATAATGCTGAATATTAACAAAAACCTATCTTTTCTATGAGTATATTTATTATTTACTAGATATCATGGTTGCTCAGATGAAATTAAAAATATTTGCTTCTTCTATATATATTATTTAAAAATATCCTTAAAAAATTGTTTCTTGCCACATTGCTTTGTTGCAATAAAAAATGTACAAGTAAACTGATGTTTTTATAACATTTCTCTATATTAATTTTTTGCAGAATATCTGTTTCTTTGTTATTAAAGTCATTTAAATCTGAACCATAATCAAAGTCTGTTAATAATTTCAAATAATTTACAAGTTCTAATTTCAGTTTACTAGAGTATTATTGAAGAGTAGTGTTGTCAATTATTATAGTTACTTTTTAAATACATTTTGCGGTTCTAGCTTTGCATCACTATATATATATATTGTAAATATCGATAAGTCGATATTTATATTTTAAAAATTTGTTATTTGTTAAAAAAAAAAATCTTTAAGTTGAAGTTTACATATGAAATATTTAAATTTTTCTTTTATGTTTATTAAATATAGTTATTATTTGAAGTTATTATTTTATTTATATATATTGATAGTACATCAATATGAACATTTAATTATTAAAATAAATAAGGACATATAAATTGTTGATTAAAAAAATTATTTTATTTGCAATGATTACTAAATGTAATAAATAATTATTTATGTATATTTTTAAAGATGTCAAATTTTCAATTTAATATTTTTTATATATATACTTGATATTTTATTTTTATTTAAATGTTAATTGTTTTAAAAAGAGAACATATATAACATGAGTTTTAAAATAGTATCTGCTGGCGCATGGAACGATAGCAACAACAATAAGGAAGCCATTATTATTATATATTATTATTGGAATAGATATAGAACAAACAACTGAAAAATAAAGATTTTATTGTACTTTATTTCTATAAAATTTACTATTCTTCAAAATACTGAAATAATATATATATCTTATGGTAAATACATAAATTATGGCAGGCTAATCAAGAATCGCAGCCAGGAGGCTGCATCATCGCTTTCATTTATTCCAGGGCAATTTTCAATGGAACAACTAAATAAAAAAATTCAATGTATAAATTTCGTCGCGTCTGGAGTTGAAACTAGATATAGTTATCTTAAATGTATAATCATCAATTTAATCATAATTTGGAAGTAATTGGAATTAACATGCTGGATTTAACATTTTAATTGGTTTATTAATTTTTTAAAAAGGAAGGAAATTTTAAGATGGATAAAATATGCATATATCTAAGGATTAACAATTTTCTTTAATATAATAATTTCTTCGCCTTTCAATAGAATGCATTCTAATAATCAAAAGTAAACGGATAAAAGAACTCATGGAATAAATTAACTTTTTGGAAAGGAAAATTAGCTAAATGAACTTTAAAAAGGTATTTAATAATTTTATATATGTATGAGTAATATATAAATATATTTTTGAGATTGATATATTTTTATTTATTTATTTATTTATTTATTTTTTTCATTATAAAATACAACGTTTTATAAGTGGTCAATTTAAGCATCTTGTTTTATAATAATATTAGACGTATAACAGATGTTCAGATAATTATCTTAAATAATTTAAAAATCTTAAAATGTAATTTATAGGTTGAAGTTATATATGAATTGTTATATTTATATTATAATGGTTAGGCAAAAATATGTCTTTATATATATTTAATCTATATATACTTATTACAAGTATATACATATAGTTATTCTTTGTATTTATATTTAAAACATCAATATTATTTAAAGTTGAACTATAACATAAAATAAAGGATGTACTATTTGTTTTTATAAATAATGCCTTTGTAATTATTTAAAAGAGCGATACTATATTATTCTTATTTTCTTTTAATGCCAAAGTTATTATGAAATTAATTGAATTTATAAATAATAAAAGATAATTTCATATTTCATTTATTATTTGGTTTGTAGGTCACTTACACATATTATTATTCATTTATATATTTAGAGGTACATAAATTTACATAGTTAGATGTGTATATTTGAATTTAGTAAAAGTCCTATTGTTTCTAATATATATATTTGATTAGTTAGTCACATCAACCTTAAAAATAAATTATAAAGATAGGTCTCATTGCTTTACATGATTTTAGATTTATTTTATGTATAGCTAGCTGGAAGGGCATTTAAACAATTTATTTAAATATAACTGGAATAATTTTGTTTTTCTTCATTCTTTAATTTTAATGGAATACCTAATAGACGTTCCATTATATTTGGCTTGTCCAATTGTAAGCCACCATATAGTTTCCATTACAATATATATATATATATATATATATATATGTATATATATATATATATATATATATATATATATATTACATTTGATTAATCAATGATAATTTTCTATATTGAATCTATTTAGTACAATACAGATTCAAAATAAATAATTTCTATTATTTAAAGTATACTCCAATTTTTCTATATTTTCATTGGATACATATATGGCTATTTTGATTTTTATTTCTCTATCGAAATAGATCTGTAGTACCTTTATCCTTTAATCATTTTTTAAATATATCATTTAAATCTCCCATGACTGTTTAAAATATAGTTTAGTTTGATAAAAATCACCTTGTTCAATGTTATAAAAAGATCACTATTTGCTCTTCAGAACCAAAAACTCATTTGGGTATAAACTTGCAATACCTAAAACTGATATCTTCTATCAAATTACCTAATATTCTTATATCTTCTGTAGTCAACAATCTTCATAATATTTAAATACTTCTATATTGTCTATATTAAACTTAATGTAATTAGAAAAAAAATGAACTCAGACTTTCAATCTTTCTACATCTATCCAATCCTTCTAATGCAAGTGTGAAAAAGATAAATGATCTCCAATATAAATATTTTGTGCTGAACCAGCACTCGTCAGTTTGTCTAGATCACCATCTCCCACATATATATACACTCATTGGTCAGTTTATTAAGATAACTTAATATAAACTAAACACTGCTTGTATATATGTGTGGGAGATAATGATCTGGACTAAGTGGTGAGTGCTGGTTTAGCATGGAATCCGTATATTGAAGATCATTTATTTTTTTCACATGTATGTGGTCATGTTTATCGGTTGTATTATATGGAATTGATAGATGTAGAGAGCTTGAAAGTCTGAGTTCAAGTCCTTTCTAATTATAATCTTCATAATGTTATTCTATTTATTATTATTATTATTATTATTATTATTATTATTATTATTACTATTATTATTATTATTATTATTATTATTATTATTATTATTATTATTATTATTATTTATAACGGATCTTATTTTATTTATATTTTTAAAATTAGCGAATAGTAAAATAAAAGTTTAATTTTTAAATCAAATGATTTTATTTTCCATTTTTTACAAAGTCTATGTCTCATTTACTATTATTAAACTGTTTTTCCAAGATATGCAATATTCTTTCACTTGAAAATGACATAGTTTTAAATAACAAATGAAAACTCTTCATTAAATTATAGCCTTGGTGTGTAATTTTATAAGTTTTAATACCGTCCATTTTTATTCATTAACAGTAATTTGACAGATGACTATAGATATGAGAATTATAATTTAATAATTTTTCATATAATTTGCATTCACGTATATATTTACACTACCATCCTGTTTCGAAATAAACCCTGCTTATATCTCATTTAAAACTATCAGATAACTGATAAAAAAAACTATAAGACAATGATAAGTAGAGGACAGGATATCTTATATTTATATAGAATCTATCTATATAAATATAATCCTAAACTAATAATTCTTTATGTATATAAAGCAAAAATATATAATATCCAATTTTATTTTCATTTTTTTTAAAAAAAAGTAATATTCTATAGTAAAGTGCAGAATAAAATACTTGGAATCAAAAATGTAAATTTAAATTTATACAAAATGCTGATCACTTGTGTAGCTAGAGAAGTATATAAATTACCATATATCTATTCACAAAAAGACGTCCGAATTTACTAAGATAATTCATAAATTAGATTCTCAAAATAATTACTTTAAATGAACTTTTAAATAATGGCCACCTTTTATTATATCAATGCCAATTTATTTTGTCACAAGTTTATTTTAAATGATTCTTTGAGAATCTAGTTTATAAATTATCTTAGTAACTATTCTTCTTAGAAATTGCATGTTATATGCAGAGTTTATGTTTTAGCGTTAGATATTTAATAAGATGGGAAATTATCTACCTTCATATATTTGTTAAATTGTAAAATTATTTATCCGAGCTCATTAAAATCATTAGAATATATAAATAAAATCTTTTAACTAGAGTTATTACACAGAGGAATAACAAGCCAAATTTAAAAAAAAAAACGGATGTTATCTGAGAAAAATCACATAAATGCATTTTCCAAATAGTAAAGTTAGCAACAAAATGTATATATATACAATGAAGGTATATTATATTTTGAGAATGTGAAAGACTACATTATAAAATAACAAAACAAATTATTTTAAAACATATAATTCATTAGAATAAATTACCACCAATTAATAGAGTTAGAATTAACAACTCATGTTCTATAAATAAACTATATATATATATTGTAATGGAACGTATATGAGGCAGCCCACGATTGGGCAAGCCAAATGTAATGGAAACTATATGGTAGCTTACAATTGGATAAGCTAAATATAATGGAACGTCTATTAGGTATTCCATTAAAATTAAAGAATGAAGAAAAACAAAATTATTCCAGTTATATTTAAATAAATTGTTTAAATGCCCTTCCAGCTAGCTATACATAAAACAAATCTAAAATCATGTAAAGCAATGAGATCTATCTTTATAATTTATTTTTAAAGATGATGTGAATAACTAATCAAATATATATATATCAGAAACAATAGGACTTTTACTAAATTCAAATATACACATCTAATTATATAAATTTATGTACCTCTAAATATGTGAATGAATAATAATATGTGTAAGTGACCTACAAACCAAATAATAAATGAAATATGAAATTATCTTTTATTAAATTGTAAATTCAATTAATTTAATAAT